>VDFB02260875.1:13381-134965 GCA_007258455.2 Sequoia sempervirens | reverse complement strand
ATCTCCATAAGATTTCATAAAAGTTCTCAGTTGTATCAAAATTTCTTTTAAAAAGTTCATCATACAAATGATTTAACCTAATCGTAATGGCAATGTTACAAAATCTTCATAGGATTTCATCAAAGTTTCTATCCATAAAACTTTATACTCAACACCATCAAGGAGCTCATGATAGTTGTTAACATGCTAAGAAATGGCTGAAAACCCAATCGTATTTTTGAAGGAATTGTTAGAAAATCTCCATAGGATTTCATGAAAGTTCCCAGTCGTATCATAACTTGCTTTCAAGAAGCTCATCATACAATTCGTTTATATATTTCCAAAGCCAGACGGCCTCATGACCACGGCATGGCAATGGAGTGGTTGTGCTGGCCATCAACTGAAAAGTGATTACAAGGTCGTGCTTGTCCGAGATTCAAATTATTCTCCAATGCATGCAGTTGGATATCTTTGTTTTTAGCTCCGACATCTAAATCATTCAAGATTAACATGTTTATAACTTGTTATGGTTGTGGTATTGGAATGAGTGCAGAGTTTTCTTGTAATGCTTTATCCCATTTCCAGGAGTCATGAAGTTAAGACAGGACACCATGCTAATAATTCACCCGTTTGAGACACCAAGAAAACATGTGGGCTCGCAGTGGTTTACAATGATTATATGCTTTGTGACGTTACCACAACATTTTACGCGACCTTACAATCCCTTTACAAATAATGGGCCATTCGTAGATATTTTCTTTGTGATGTCAATCATTGTTGCAGTTAACTTTTTCGTTCTTTTGCTCCCATTCATGGTAATTCAATTGTTGTTCTACACTTTCACATGAGCTTTTCCCATAAGTTTTTTTGGCAATAGACAGTGACAACGAAGCTAAATAGTTTTAGTCATTTCGTAGGCTCTATGCAGTTGAAAGATTCCTCTTTTAGGATGAAATGTCACTTCTATATTACAGAATAGAGTTGTTGATGACTCTTTAGTTGAGCTATGCCCTTCCTCAGTGCCACGAACCAAATTTTTGTTATGGTGCACTTTATCCTTTTGATAACGACAGGACCTTGTAGACCACAACAGTTATTTAATCGGCTAATCTATTGGGTATTCTTAGTGCAAAATGTCTTAATCCATCAATATGAAAACTCATCAACTGCTCAAACCTTTCCAGAGAGTTGTAGTCCGGAGCATAGATCTACTTTTGATAATGGCGTATAGACCAAATCAATTAGATTGCAGAGTGTTTGGGGTGGATATCATGGAGGCTGGCGAGGTGCTTGTGAAACATACCTTTATCTGTAGGCTTCATAATTTCTGGCTAACACTTTGAATGAATAGATTTTAAGTTTCTACCTAATGAATTGTCATTCTACTAAGGAAAAGTTGCTTGGAGGGGTCCATGGAGTTAGGACAAAGCTTCACTCTATTTTTGAAACAATGGTATCTTGAATCTAATCTTTTTATTCATTTTAGTTTGGGTTTTGATTGTCTAACCTTCTGCTACACAGTTTTGGGTTTTTTCAACTTTTCTAAGAGAATTTCTTTCAAAAAATTCATTGTAATCTTGCAGATTACAGAATTTTTTCTTTCGTTTTGTCCCTCCTTCTGCTTATTTGGCTTGATTTCACCTTGATTTAATGTTGTAATGTGACTTATATATTCACATTAGGTCTTGAATATTCAAATTATTAAGACTTTATGGTGTCTTGTGAAGGTGTTGTGAAGTGTTGTAACACATTTCTACACTTTTCTAAACTCTTTTTATTATAAATTCATCCAAATATTCTTTTTATACCTTTTATCAAGTCCCATTTCAAAAGTGCTGTAGTGCCCTAAAAATGATTTCACTTTTAGGGCTTGTCACCACTAATTCTCATATGTAATGAACTCCACTAATTTTTTGTTTTTCAAATGCAATTACACTCAAATACCCCGCCATATAAGCTAGCTCTAAACCAAATGATGTGGAAAGTAACTCTCAAATTTTAATGTACACCAGGATCCCGATGTGGGCAAGGTGTGAGCATTGGTTAGAGGAGCTAATGTAGATGCAAACTAGAAAGGTAACTCTAACCAAGGATGCGTCTAGGATAGACGAGCATATGGTCAGAGGATCCAATGCAAGATGAGCTGAAATAACTCTAACCAAGAATGGCGCCGAGTGATGGCGAGCATGTGGTCAGAGGATCCCTACAACTATTTACTGAAAGCAAATAGGCGGCAAGCCAGCCTCTTCCACTTATTCAGTGGGAAGTACATGTAAATTCAAAGATGAGAAGAGAGAATTGCTGACAGTACTACTGTTCAGCTTACAATAAGTTAGAGAGCCTGCCAAGAACACAAGATTAGAAGCTTCAGATGCTGCAATAATTCTTAACTAATCTCCAATGCCCCAAATCCCTTTAGTAACAACTTCTCACTCACAAATGAACTTTTCCCAAATCTGATATGACTGATTATGACAGAAAATTGCACAGACCAGCAACACAGCAACTTACTAAAATGCTCACAATTCACTCAAATCTCACCCAAATCACATGAAACTAAATGCATTCAACTCCTAATATGATGGCGCCCCAAAAGTGACTGAGAAACCAACCCAAATGACTCTTATTTATTTTGCACGGAAATCTATGCATCTTGAGAAAAGTACGGCCCTCAAGGAGGGGCGATTTTGCTCCATAAAATCCAAGACACAAGCAAAAAATCTGAAACTTGGCACACTTGGTCGCCCCTAGCAAGAAATCAGATTGGTTAAATACCCAGAACTGCAATATTTTTATTTTCAAAGATATAAGCAAATCTTACAATCAGCTGTGATAATCAGCAACTACAAAATGAGACAGAAAATGCAAGCTAGAACTCCAAAATGCAAGATACTCAACTGAAATGCAAAACAAACCTATTACAAACTATCCTCTCAACTAGTTGCTATCTTTCAAGCAAGAAGATGAGCCATTGCTAGGAGGTGTTCTTTCCTCGAAGCGAGTGCCTAAGACAATTGAGCAGCATAACGATGTGGTAGACAAAAGATCCCAAATGAAGAGCTGAGGCCTGAATATATAGACATGAGGAGAGCCTTCTAGAAACTTCAAGAATGGCGCCCAAAACTCCAATTTGAATTCAACACTTTTCCCTCCAAAAGGTGGCGTCCTTTTTCCCTTAATAAAATATTTCACCTTTTTATAAAAATCAATCTTTTCCTCAAGTAGGCGTCATTTTTCACTTAACCCATAATTTGGCCTCAAAACATAATTTATCTCTCAATGAAGCATTTACCCATAAAGTCCCCTTTTTAAAAACATAAAGTTATAACGCTAGGCAAAGGGGTGTTATAATATTAAAATATAATATTATAATGTGAAAATACTTCTCTCCATAGAAAATGCACCAAGAGGCCAAAAGTCCAATACCAACTGCACTGGCTGAAGAAGAGAGCCAATCGCACTGCCGCCAACAGGACCACTGCCAGAAATAGAATTTACTAAAAATAGTAAACTCATGAAGTTGCTCAAAACACCAAACCGACTACACCACTGCGAAGCTCTCTGAAAACCCAGAAAGAATCCGCAATTCAATTTCCAAACTTCGAGCAACAACCTCCTCAAAAACGGGAAACCCTAATTTCACCATTCGAGTAGCCTACAGGTCTCCGGAATAGGCCAACGGCCAACTGGAAAGATCATATTAGAGAAGGGGACATTACAGTCCGCCCTCCCCAAGATTGCTTGCCCTCAAGCAATCGCAAATCTGGATGTTGTAGAATCTCCTCGTTCTCCCAAGTTGCATCCTCCAAAGGCAAGTTATTCCACTTCACCGAGTACTCTTTGATTGTTCTTCTCCTCAAGGAACGCTCTCTGGAATTAATAATCTCCTCTAGAATCAAAGTCAACTGTCCTTCGTCCAAGGGAGGCAACTGTGATGAAGCAACAACATTGTGTCCAAGTGCCTTTTTGAGGCGAGACACATGGAAAACATTGTGAACCTTACTACTCGATTGTAGTTCCAACTCATAAGCCACTGCTCCGACCTTTCTAATGACTTTGAATGGCCCATAGAAGCGAGGTTTTAGCTTCTCAGCTCCACTCTTTTTGAGTGTAGACTGTCTGTAAGGCTGAAGTCAAAAATAAACCATATCACCAACCTCAAATAAACGCTCAACACGCTGCTGATCAGCGTGCATCTACTGATTTTGTGTTATTTGAAGGTTGTTCTTCAAAGACTTCAAAATATCTTGACTTTGCTGCAACCAATCCTTGGCTTGAGGGGCTTTTCTATCACCAAACACCAAATCAACAAAGCTAGGGGCCTCATAACCATAGAGAGCCATGAATGGGGACATCCTTATTGACATGTGAAAGGATGAATTGTAGCAATACTCTCCAATGTGGAGCCATTTCACCCATGCTCTTTGCTGCTCCGAGACATAATTTCTAAGATAACCCTCCAACCATTTGTTCACTATCTCGGTTTGACCATCAGTTTGAAGGTGATAGCTAGTGCTAGGAGTAAGCACAGTACCAGTCATCCTGAATACCTCTTGCCAAAAGGTGCTTAGGAACTTGTTGTCCCTATCACTCAATGTTTTTTGGCAAACCATGCAGTCTAAACACTTCATGAAGAAACAAATCTGCAACTTGAGCTGCTGAAAATGTGCTAGTGATGGAAAAAAAGTGAGCAAACTTTGTTAATCTGTCCACTACAACATAGATACAGTCTTTTCCTTGAGCCTTTGGCAACCCTGTGATGAAGTCCATTGATATGCTTTCCCATTTTTGGTTGGGAATGGGAAGAGGTTGTAGCAGACCAGCTGGAAGAGAATGCTCATTTTTGTTCATCTGGCAAGTGGGACACTCCTTGATGTAGCGTTGGACTTCCTCTTTCAACCCCTTCCAAGAAAACCGCTCTTGAATCTACCTATATGTTTTGAAGTAGCCTTGATGACCAGCAAGTGGGATGTCATGGAAGGTCATCAGAATTTTCTTTTTGAGCTTAGAATCGGTCACTAGAAAGATCCTTCCCTTGTAATGTATCAAACCATCAACCACTTTGTATCTTTCGTCATTGAAGGTACCTTCAATGATGCTGGTTGCAAACTGATTTTTGGCATAATCAGCAAGCAACATCTCCTTCCAATCAGCAGTAAGCTCACACATTGAGCTCAAATGAGGCCTCCTAGATAGAGCATCCGCCACAACATTGTTTTTCCCCTTGACATACTCAATGTCGAAATCGTAAGCTTGAAGCTTACTCACCCACTTCTGTTGTCTTTCATTCAAATCCTTCTGATGCATGAAATGCTTGAGACTATTGTGATCAGTCTTGACCACAAACTTGCTCCCCACCAGATACTGTCTAAACTTTGCTAATGCATGCATGATTGCAAGCATTTCTTTGTCATAGATGGAATAGGTCCTTTCAACACCCCTTAGTTTCCTACTTTCAAACACAATGGGATACTTATCTTGCATCAAAACAACCCCAACACCTTCTCCTGATGCATCACACTGTAACTCGAAAGGCTTGGAGAAATCTGGTATGGCCAACACTGGACATGAACTCATGATTTTCTTGAACTTATCAAATGCACTTTGAGCCTTTTCTGACCAAAAGAAAGCTCCCTTCTTAGTGAGAGCAGCACTTTGAGAGTAGCCCTTCACGAATCTTCTGTAGAAGCCACAAAGGCCCAAGAACCCCTTCAAATGAGTCAAGTTTTCTGGAGGTGGCCAGTCAACTATTGCCTTGATCTTTTCAGGATCAACCTTCACTCCATCAGCGCTGATTATATGACCATGGTAAAGCAGCTCCTTCATTCCAAATTCACATTTGGACTCTTTGGCAAACAAGCTTTCTGATTCAAGAATGCTAAGCACTTCCTCCAAGTGCTTGAGATGTTCTTCCCATGTCTTGCTAAAAATGAGAATATCATCAAAGAAGATCAACACAAACTTCCTCAACTGTTTCTGAAAAACTTTGTTCATACAAGACTGGAAAGTGGTCGGAGCATTAGTCAACCCAAAAGGCATGACTAGAAACTCAAAATGACCATAGTGGCATCTGAATGCTGTCTTCTCAACATCTGAACCTCTCATCCAAATTTGATAGTAACCCGACCTCAAATCAATTTTTGAAAAGAACTTGGCACCATGTAGCTCGTCAATGAGCTCATCAATCCGAGGAATAGGGTACCGATTCTTTATTGTGCTTTGATTCAAGGCACGATAATCCACACACATGCGGATGGTCCCATCCTTCTTCACAAGAACTACTGCTGAAGCAAAGGGACTCTTGCTTGGGCGAATGAAACCCATCTCCAAGAGTTCTTTTATGTTTTTCTCGATCTCATCTTTCTGCTTCTTAGGATACCAATATGGTGTTGTGATGACTAGCTTGGCCCCTTCTTTGAGTTCAATGACATGCTCAGCTCCTCTTTTAGGAGGCGGCCCAGGAGCCAAATCAACAAACACCTTACTCTTCTTGGTGAGTATAGATTGAATATCTAGAGGATAGTCCCTCTTTGTCTCCACTGGACTAGCTGGAAGAACCATGCATTCTGCAGCCCACTCAACTTGATCGTGCCGAATCAGCCTCTCCATTCTTTTGAATGACACAATCCAAGGACCACCATTGGACATTCCTCTTAACACCACCTTCTTTCCATCAGATTGGAACTTGAGCTCCATGGTTTGTAAATTGAGAGAGATTTCACCAAGTGAGCGCAACCATTGTATACCAAGTACCGCATTTGTGTCACCAATAGTAACTACATAGAAGTCATCTTTGACTTCATAGTTGCCTAACTGCATGGACATGTTAGGAACTCTTTGGTTGCAGGAAATATGAAACCCATCAGCCACCATGACTTTGAAGCCTTCAAATTCTTCAATTTTGAGACCTCTCTTTGCAACCACTCCTTCGTCAATGAAATTATGTGTGGCCTCAGTGTCAATCAAGGCAACAATTCGGTGACCTCCAACTCCACCATGAACTTTGAAAGATTCGTTCTTTTGGAAACTAGAGAGTTGGGCAATAGGGGCCCCAACTCCTTGCTCATGATTGAACTCTTCTGGAGCTCTCTCTTGCTCGCTGTCCCCAAAATAGGACTGCTGATCAGACATATCAGATTCTGATCCATAATCAGAATAGGCTCCCATTTGATTATAACGCCCTCTTCCAGGACATCTATGACCCTTGGTCCAAGGCTCTAAACATGTATAACACTTTCCCTCCTTTCTAAGCTGTTCACGTTGCTCTTCAGTCAACTTGGGTGGGAACTTCTTATGCTGATTTGAAAAATGCCTCTTATCCTTCTTGTGGCCAAAGGGCTTTGGCGGAAATTTAGGCCTAGGGGCTGACAACTCCATACTTCGAGACTTCTTGATTGCTTCTTCAAGGCTTGGTGAATCGAAAGCTTTAACCCACCCTTTCAAAGGTTCAACCAATCCTTCAGAGAACAATACAACCAACCTCCTTTCAATGATGTTGGGCACCATCACGGAAAGCCTTTGGAAATCAGCTATGTAAGAATCCAAGGAGCCATGCTGCTTCAATTGTGCAAGCTCATGGAATTTCACTTCAGGATCCTTAGTGTCGAACCTATCAATCAACTTATTAGTGAATTCACCGTAGGTTCGAATGAGGTTATGGCCAAGCATGACCAAACCATGGTACCACCACTCATGGGCAACTCACTCCAAATGAAGTGTTGCAAACTTGATGGCATCTTCTTCTAGCATGGGATGGAGTGAAAGGTAGTTGTCTAACTTCTGAACCCACGATCTTGCTGAACACTTATCACTTCCATCGAAGTGAGCCAATGACACCTTCCCAAGGGCTAGTTGATAATCGGTTCTAGGAGCCATATGAGCACAGTTATCAACTCTTCCTCCATTTCTTTTGTTTCTTTGGTTCAAGAATTGATCAAAGGACCATTGGTCTCTAAGATCAGGAGGTAAGGTGGCATACTCCAAGTAGGCTTGCCTGGCATCATCTGCAAAAGGAATGGCAGCTTGAACTTGCGGTTCCTCCCTCTGAGTGAATGTAGGAAATAGCGGCCTAGAGGCTGATCCACTAGAGGTGGCCTCATGCTGACCAATAGTTCTACTTCCTCCATTACCATTGTTCCCATTGACTCCATTGTTTTCTCCTGTAGCATGGTTTTGATTAGGAGTATGATTCTGAGGAGTTTGTTGGTCCATTCGTGCAAGTAACCGGGGCATCATATCAATCATCCCATCAAACTTCTTTTCCATCCTTTCATCTCTTTCATCCATGGCCTGCTTAAGATTGTTTGACATGTTCTCAACTATTTTACCAGTATCTACTACTCTTCCTATTTCTCTCAAAGCCTCTGAAAAAGTATCTGCTTCTGGCACTGGCGGAAACTGTGTCTGTTGTCTTCTGGCCTGACTTCTGGTGAAGTATCTGCAATCACTGTCACTCATCTGACAACTAAATCACTGTAGGGCACAGGTTGGTAGAATCATGGCTCTGATACCACTGTAATGAACCGGACCAAAAAAAATTTCGTTTTTCAAATGCAATTACAATCAACACGCACCCGTTAAGGTTAGCTCTAAACCAAAACGATGCGGAAAGTAACTCTAACCAAAATGTACACCAAGATCCCTATGTGGGCAAGGTGTGAGCATTGGTCAGAGGAGCTAATGCAGATGCAAACTGGAAAGGTAACTCTAACCAAGAATGCATCTAGGATAGACGAGCATATGGTCAGAGGATCCAATGCAAGATGAGCTGAAATAACTCTAACCAAGAATGGCGCCGAGTGATGGCGAGCATGTGGTCAGAGGATCCCTACAACTATTTACTGAAAGCAAATAGGCGGCAAGCCAGCCTCTTCCACTTATTCAATGGGAAGTACATGTAAATTCAAAGATGAGAAGAGAGAATTGCTGACAGTACTACTGTTCAGCTTACAATAAGTTAGAGAGCCTGCCAAGAACACAAGATTAGAAGCTTCAGATGCTGCAATAATTCTTAACTAATCTCCAATGCCCCCAAATCCCTTTAGTAACAACTTCTCACTCACAAATGAACTTTTCCCAAATCTGATATGACTGATTATGACAGAAAATTGCACAGACCAGCAACACAACAACTTACTAAAATGCTCACAAATCACTCAAATCTCACCCAAATCACATGAAACTAAATGCATTCAACTCCTAATATGATGGCGCCCCAAAAGTGACTGAGAAACCAACCCAAATGACTTATTTATTTTGCACGGAAATCTATGCATCTTGAGAAAAGTACGGCCCTCAAGGAGGGGCGATTTTGCTCCATAAAATCCAAGACACAAGCAAAAAATCTGAAACTTGGCACACTTGGTCGCCCCTAGCAAGAAATCAGATTGGTTAAATACCCAGAACTGCAATATTTTTATTTTCAAAGATATAAGCAAATCTTACAATCAGTTGTGATAATCAGCAACTACAAAATGAGACAGAAAATGCAAGCTAGAACTCCAAAATGCAAGATACTCAACTGAAATGCAAAACAAACCTATTACAAACTATCCTCTCAACGAGTTGCTATCTTTCAAGCAAGAAGATGAGCCATTGCTAGGAGGTGTGCTTTCCTCGAAGCGAGTGCCTAAAGACAATTCAGCAGCATAACGATGTGGTAGACAAAAGATCCCAAATGAAGAGCTAAGGCCTGAATATATAGACATGAGGAGAGCCTTCTAGAAACTTCAAGAAGGGCACCCAAAACTCCAATTTGAATTCAACACTTTTCCCTCCAAAAAGTGGCGTCCTTTTTCCCTTAATAAAATATTTCACCTTTTTATAAAAATCAATCTTTTCCTCAAGTAGGTGTCCTTTTTCACTTAACCCATAATTTGGCCTCAAAATATAATTTATCTCTCAATGAAGCATTTACCCATAAAGTCCCCTTTTTAAAAACAACATAAAGTTATAACGCTAGGTAAGGGGGTGTTATAATATTAAAATATAATAGTATAATGTGAAAATACTTATCTCTCCATAGAAAATGCACCAAGAGGCCAAAAATCCAATACCAATTGCACTAGCTGAAGAAGAGAGCCAATCGCACTGCCGCCAACAAGACCACTGCCAGAAATATTTTTAGTAAATTCATGAAGTTGCTCAAAACACCAAACCGACTACACCACTGCGAAGCTCTCTGAAAACCCAAAAAGAATCCGCAATTCAATTTCCAAACTTCGAGCAACAACCTCCTCAAAAACGGGAAACCCTAATTTCACCATCCGACTAGCCTACGGGTCTCCGGAATAGGCCAACAGCCAACTGGAAAGATCATATTAGAGAAGGGGACATTACAGTCTCATTGCTCTTGTCATTTTGGTGTATCACCATAGGATTTAATTTTCATTTTATGCACTCCTTTTCCCTTTACCTTACAAAATCAGTAGTTTAGGTGATACCAAAGGAAGCCGGCCTTCTCCGGAGGTTCTTTTCCATTTTTTTTAGGTGACCCACAACCTGGAAAATTTCCCATGTTTCTCTGAAATATCAAGTTTTGCAATTTGATAAGGGTGCAATTTTTGTAGATAACACTCATATTTTTCACAGTTCTAACATTCTAAGCCAACCATGCAATTCTTTTGCTTGTGAGAATTCTTCAAGTGTGTTTGAAGTTTAACATATGCAATCTAAAAAATACAACTGCTTGAGCCAACAATAAATGAATGATTTGGTCTTTGTACATCACAATCTTTGTTGTTAGCTTAAGAAAATTCAAGGTAGGAAGCTATAAATATTGTAAATTTTAATGAAGTTTAATAATTATTAGTAATCCAAATTTTCTATTTTAGATTTTAAATTTAGTCACTTAAAGTTCAGTCAATTTGAATATCTTGCATACACTACTAGTTTAAGATTTTAAGGGTTGTCGGTGACAAAAAGCAAAAATTCCAACTTTGCTAATTTTCGGCGCTATGAGACGCACAGTTCCCACATTCCCGAAACCTCCCTCTCCCTCTATCAACGATCTCCATGGCACGCACTATGCAACCAGTGTTTGTGAGGATGATAGGGCAGGTACTCCCTAGCACATAGGTTCGAGCTCACCAACCTACCAACTAAACTTCAAGGATAAGGGCAAAGGTGGGGTTTTTGCTTCATAGAAGGGGCGTGTGGGCAACTTAGATCTACGATGTCAATCCTCAAATAGGGAGTTTTGACTACATCTGCTCATGGTATTTTGCAAGCTCGTGCGCTTCACATTGACCCTTCTCTACTGAACACAAATTTGCAACGAAGGCCCGATCTATGGAAGGGTTTTGGCAGTGGTGTGTCAGACTTGGGTTAAGATGGTCATGAGGGTCGAAAACCCCCCAAATTTTCTGGGTCAATCACTCCCAATGCAACAAATGCAATTAGCAAGGTGTGCCCTCTCCCTGTGTGCTTGTTTGCACTTGTTCCTGAGGTGGATTTGGATGACTGTGTTGGCGATAGAGAGGAGTATCTTCAGGCACATGCTCTAATTTGTAGAATGACCAAATCTTGGTCCAGTTTGAGCGATTTGCACACATGGATCTCACAAAACTGGAAGGAGTATATGAAAGAAGAAATGTATATTTATCCTTGCACTCGAGGATTTTTTATTCTAGAATTTGATTCAATAGAAGACATGGATCTGGTGTTGAAAGTTGGCCCTTGGATGTTTCAAGGTGAATACATATGCATGAAGCCATAGTTTGCTTCTTTTTATCCCCGCACAGAGACCTTCACATCCGCCTATCTTTGGGTGAGATTACCCTACCTTCCCCTTCAATTCTGGAAATTGGATTGTTTGTGTGCTATTGGCAACAGTTTGGGTAAGTATCATTGTATTTCCAATGAAACAGTCCATTATAGGAGTTCTACCTGTGCTCGTTTATGTGTAGAAATGGATGTATTTATCGGGCTCCCTGTGGAGCTATCCTTAAAAGTGGGTAGTAGATGCTGGAGACAACCAGTAGACTATGATAAGACCACCTTCAGATGTCGCAAATGTTTCTCTACTGCTCACTTTACCCATCAATGTCATAAGGAGCATTTTCAGGAGAGTGGCAATCAAGCAACAAGCAAAAGGTCTTCATGTTGGGTTGGGGTAGACACTCATCATTATGTAGTTTCTCTTGGACTACAAAATGCCTCTTCTACACAATCTCCTCAAGAGGACTCTTCAAAATAAATTACACCCTCTTCAAATGTTCAAAAAGAGCCTACTGTTGAGGCCTCACATAAGAATGTCATTGCAAGTGACCCCACGGTTGCCCCTTCATTTTCATCAGAAAAAGAAAACATAAAACTTGTGGGAAATTTTGAGGTGGCTGCTGAAATCCTTGTGGCTGTGGGTATTTCTGATGGTGTTGGGATGGTGGTCAACCCCAATGAAACATCCCCTATTTGCAATCATCATGAAGAGCTGTAGTGGATAGAAGTAAAGAGGAAGCGGCCCACTCCTGCAATGACAAAGCACCCGATGGCTCTATGATCTTCATCGAAGATGAATTTTTCTGAAGAAAAGAATGTCTCCCATCCTTCAAAGGGTTGATGGGGTATCCTTCAACATTGAAGGAGTAAGATTCTGGAACACCTCACTTTCTGGACACTTTGTTGCAGACTTGGATAATGCCATCTTGTACTCTGCAGAATCTAGATATCCGCCTCATGTAATTTGAATATCAATATAATCTATGCAACTTTGATTGTGTTTTACAGATTAAAAAAAAAGATTTTAAGGGTTGCTAGTCTCAAGTAGTGTTGAAAATAATCAGCCAATTGACCTTGATGAGTTTGAACCTAAATCAAAATGGATCATAGCTGATGAGGAGCTCTCATTTGTTGAAGATGATTTGACCATCTTGAATGAGACATTTTTTGATTGTGACCATCATTGTAGGGAGGAGACTAGGCATATACGGGCGCTGGCTTGTGCTTCACATTCTGTATTCTAGGAGCCTCAAATTCAAATCGTGTTTTAAGCATTTGTTTTATACTCTTAAGTGATCTATAAATCGGGTGGCTATGCCACACTCAGCCCCCTTTCCGACAAATTTAGATAGCAATACCTCAAAAAAAGTTGAAACAACATTTAATCCCATTTATAATGGAAATGCTAGCATTTCAATGTGTATCAAACACTTGAACAGAGACATTAACCACCAACAATACAGAAATTAATTAAATAACATGCACAAATCTGGACAAATGCATTTAATCTGGAGAAAACCCACTCCGAGTAAAAATTCCAGTCTAGGAAGCAAATATGGCTCATTCAACTAAGAAAAAGGAAGTACAGAGGTTTTACAATGACCAAAATGGTCTCAACAAGCTCCACCTTCATTAACAGAGCTCACAAATACCTCAGCAAACACTCCCCTGTTATTTCAGGCTTACATACACATGCTACTCTTTGAAAAATGGGTCTGCACATCATCAATCATTCGTCTAACCTTCTTCTAAGCATGAAGATCAAATCTAAAACATCCTTCAGCCTCTTAACAGTCAGAATCCAGAAGCTCAACTGCCAAAAGCCAAAGATCCTGATTTTTGGAATGCCAAAAGTCATTAGTTTGGGTTTTTTTCATTGAACATGGCAATTTTCTGTCATTAATGATGTTGCTATTAAAATTTGAATGCTTGTAAGATGTTTATTGACCACTTATAAGTTATTATGATTGAAAACCTTCAACAGACTCCCTAAAATACTCAACAATCATATAAATGAATTAAAATCTTGCCAAAAGCACTTCCTCAGCAACTGTGGCAGACTTCGTCAAAAACCTTCCCAGAGCCAGACCTTTTGCATACAATCTTGAAACATGATGTGGTGTTCTTTTGAACTTGCATAGAATTTTGAGACAAGCAAGGATATTTAAAAATATTTCACCTTTGATGCTCTTTAAACACTGTTTTTGGCCCTGCAACAGTGCTGCACACTCATGACACGACCCCATTGGTCCAAATGTCAAAAACAAATACAAACCACTTAAGCACTTTTGGATTACTTAGGCTTAATTTGTAATGGTTGCACTGTACATGATTGAGAATTTGATACTTATTGAGGATTTGAGAGTGTTTTGCAACATTGGATCTTTATTTATGTCTTATGTTTGAACTTTGTTTCTCTTTCTATGCACTATTTGGTATGAATTGACAATAGCAGTTCTTTTTTTGATATTTTATGATTATTAATTTGTCAGGTATTTGCTTGTTCTTCTTGTTTTAAACCCAAGTAGGATAAAGTATTGTTAAACTCAAGTAGGATAAAGTATTGTTAAACTTAAGATACTTATTCATAAGTTGGAAGATATCTCATTATATGCTTTTCTTTTTTGTAGATTTCTATTTTGGTCAAAGACAATAGCAATTTAAATGAAAAATACATGAGTATAAAAAAAGAATATCAGGTTCTTTTATCCAAGCATGAAGGTGAGCTGAAAAAAGCAAGCGAAAGAGAGGAAATTCTTAAAGAAAAGTTGTTGGATCTTAAGATCAAACCTGGACAACAAATTGATCTAAATGCACATCTAGCAGGTCTTGAACAAATGACGCAGTTGGTTAAAAAGGAGTCACAGCAGGTTTTACCCCTTCTGCCTGCCTCATGTTTTCTGTCCATTAATCAACTTCATGGATGCATTTATAACAGAATGGTTTGAGTGTATTGCTCATCTTTCTTTTCTAATTTATGTTTACTTACTTTGCACAACCTTCTAATTTTTACCCTAGTACTTCTCTTTATATAACCAGTCATATTTTCTGAGTTGCATTGACCTACTTTGGATGTCTATGAACATAAATTAAATCCTTTTTTTTTTGTAAATTCTTATTGATGCATTTGATGTCACAATTGTTTGATGAACATTTGTTTGATGAATGTCAACTTTGACCAAAACATTCTAGCTATTGATCTAATTTCAAATGGATACTATTTTATCAGTCAATGTTATTAGATGAAAAATGGTATGATAATTTTACATTATAGGCGGATAAAATAGAATAGGGTTCTAGACATCACAACTTCATGAGACTTGACTTCATATATCTTTTGGATATAATGCGACAGAAATCAGGTACCATCTATTGTGGGGTTTGGTGCAAACTGCAATGTTGTATAGGCATTCATGCTCTAGAGTGCACCAAATGTTCACGTAGGCTTGAGGATGACTAAATACTTTAGGACCTCATTCATTTATTTATTATTAGTCATCCTATCTGGTTTTGGGGGCACTGCTCTGGTGATATTTGAGGGTAAACACCTCATAGCACGTTCCTTGCAGTACAACAAACATCAAGCTAGGAATTGGGGTGAAGGCATAAGATCTAGATAGATTGACACTGGCTTTGATACCCTCCATGGTAGGGAAGGTGTCTATCTTAACATTGAAGACAACTAGGTTTTAGGTAAATTCTGTCACGTCACCATCTCAAGATATTAAAGAGTTTAATAAACAAATTATTTACTATCTAGAAATGACCAAGCTAAGCACTGAGCACTCAAAAATACATTACAAAGTAGTAGCAATGGTAGGAGTATCTAAAAATTCTTCAACCTTTCTCTTTTGATGATTTCCTCATGATCATAGCTATGGAGAGTTCGATAGCAAACCAAAATATTCTCTGGAGGTAAAAAATGATAAATTATGGTTCTGTTTTAGATAGAAAAAATCATGGAAAGTTGAGTTAAATGCATTGAATGTACTAAATTGAGTAAGTCTATCATTTGGTCTTTGTTTTGCCCATGTGATGATTATTCTTGAGACAAGATATCATAAGTTATTGAATGTTACAATTGGGGCCATAGTTTCCAGACTTGGACTTGATAATGACTTGGCAAATTAATGTTGGACTTGGATTTTGTAATGTCCCTAATAAGAATTATACTAAATTTACCCTAAATTATCAATTTCCCAAGCAAACAATGGATTTACAGGGTACCTTGGCTTGATTTAATCCCTGCAAACAAGTTAGAAATCAATTACAATAATAACTTAATGAGTATCATGATTAAACATTAGTAAATCCATAGTAAATTTGTTATTCCAGTTATTACCTTACCCTAGGGATGCTCAACCATAGGGGAGCATGGAGGAGAGTGACTCGATGGGGTGTCTTAGCCGCTCTAGGCCCAAGGACAGATATACCATCCACCTTGGCCTCATGCAGCACATGCCATTCATATGAGGTCACCTACCTAGTGAGGATTCTAATTTTTCAGTTATCCCCTCATCTTGCCATCCTTTTCCCCCATGATTGATCTCCCTATATTGTTACACCATGATAGGGGAGTGAGGTTACAAAGGGTGTCCTAGTGGCCTAACTCTTCTAGGCCCAAAGGTAATACCCTTTGTAACAAAGGCAGTACCCCTTTGGCCCATGTGGGCTCATCTTGTCCCCTACCCGGGTGGTATACCAAGAAGGCCCCATCATTGTACCCCTTTTGCAATTCTCCCTTCTCCCATCATGGTGAAGATATGTGCATAATAAACTAATCAAATTCATATCACAAATATATTAATTCACAATTCTACAATCACAAGATAATTTATGCAAACTGAGATTTTGTGTTTGCTGGCCAATCTGCTTTTGAATGTTTGTCCTTCTCAGATTCCACTTCCTCTTCTCGACCACCTTTTCATATTAAAGAGTCATATTTACTTATAAGACTCAATAATTGTTGCAAGCATCATTATGGTATAATCAAATACACACACACATATTTATATGTGGATAATACTTACATGTTATTCCTATTCCTTTTATATCTTTACCCAATATTTAATTGCCTCTTCTAGATTTGTATATACATCTCGTCATGTCCCCAATTTGAGACCTCTCTTCTGTTGGCAGGAAAAAGAGCATTTTTAAATGCTAATTTGAAAATAATATTAAAATAATAATAATAATCTTGAAATTAAATAAATTATTATTATTATATTTTAAAATAACATTAAATAATAATAATAATATAATATTAAATAATTAATAAATAATTAATAATAAATTTAAATTATATGTGAGGCCGACCTTGATGGCATTGAGTATTTATGCTGGATCGATCTCTTGATCGATGTATGGAATGAAGACACGAATAATTGGCAGCGTAGTTGGTCAAGATCCTGGCAAGACGTAGTCTCTGTCAGTGGGTTTGTGTCAGGTTCCACACACTCACTCTCTTCGCCATCAATTCCGATCTCATACACCCATTCCCGCATCTCCACACTCAAGCGCATATCTTCAGATCAGTTCCCGTAGCAAAGGTAGAGCGCATCCGTGAGGAGTTTGTCCTTTGCTGCAGATCATCGATCTCACATCCGGGGACTATTCGTCGCGATCCATCAAAGGGTCAAGTAGCCATCAGTGAGTGCTTTGTCGTCATCTGCCGAGAATCGTCGGCGCCTACTGTGGTTGCTATTAGAGTATCCATTATTCAAGGTTTCCCAATTAGCGTTGGGCGCATCCATTTTTGTACACATTGTAATGACCGTTGGAATCTCTCGGCATTCGATCTAATCCAAAGCCGAGAACCTTTGTATAGCAGGAGTTTGCGTGTAGCGGAAGTCTCTATCATCGAGCACCTCTGTATATTTCATGTGGAGTCCAGATCGGTGAAGATATACTTACACATTGGCTCCCAGGTCTATCTCAACTCAACTAAAATTACCATCAGTGATCTGGCGCGAATCATATCGTGCCCCTGCTATGCATTGCTGACTGTGAATCAATTGAATCGTGAGACTCTTGGCTGTGTTGAATAACAATAAGGACTATAAATGAGATCGAATGACCTTGTGAACTGTGAATAATGGTTTCATATAGTAATGTTTGCTTATGATCAGTGTGGTGTTTTACATGTGGATTTTTTTTGCTCTACATTGTTTTTCAGTATTTCGCTACAGTTAGATGATTATTTTCTGTGGAATTGCAAGACTGACCCCAGTGTTATGCATAACATTTCAAGATGTTAGATCGAGTTTGCAATCTGTTTGAGAATTCACTATTATCCAAGACTGCTGGTGCACAGTGATTCGCTGGTGAAATGTGTAATCTGACTTGGTGTCTTACAGGATGGGACATGACATCTCTTTTAGAATCTGCATATTGCACCTTTTAGATCTGCCTATTATATCTCCGCTGATGTATATGATTTATCTTCTGATTTTATCTGCTGCTATATTCAGAAATCTACTCCAGATTTCCTATTCATTTCTCCTTCTTCAATCACTTCCTTGCAGATCAATTTCCCTCTATCCTTTATCTCGCAATCTGCTCATATATTCCTTTGAATAAATCTGTTGATGTCTATATTTCATATCCTTCCTTTTTTTTATACCATATTACGCCCTTATGTCTCTTAAGAAGAGACACATCCTTTGACCTTTTGAAAGATCATCACCTTTTATTAAGGAGTAATCTCTCCTTCTCCATGCACTTAATCGCTGCCTTGAAATATGTTTCTTTTAATTTCCCAACGTTGCCTTATGCTGCCCTTTATGACTCTTAATTGCTGCTATACTAATCTCAACCCTGGGCGCTTATATGCTTTGGGACATATTTGCTGCTCCTCTTAATCTGATCGCTGCCATTTAGGTAATCGCTGGCTGCTATTATTTTATTTTTATATGTATTTTATATTATTTTTTATATTTTATTCTAATAATATATATTTATTTTATATCAGTTTTATATACTTCTTTAATAGGATTGTATTATAATAATAATAATATTTAAACTGTTAATCTTTATGTTATATTTGGTAATTATAATTATAATAGCATCTTATGGTAATTATAATAATAATATTAAATTGTTAACATTTATTTTTATATTATATTGCTATTTATTTTATTTTATTTATTTGTTTGCATTTTAACATTTGTAATTTTGGGGGGCATGATAGATTTGAACTGGGCACAAAAACCCAACACAAGCTCAAAAATTTGAATATAAAGAGATTTTTTAAGGAAGCCTTTTGTTATTCTATGCACTCTTCTTTAAATGAACTTTGAAGACATAAAAAACTAATCAATTACATGTTACTTTTCTCACATACACAACTATACATCAAACCAACAACATTGAATATGAGTTGAGGGAAACAAGATTTCTAAATATATAAATATTCATAAATGTTTTTGGTGTACAAATCATGGTTTAAGATATCCATGGCATCAAAAATAAAAAGCGAAAACATGGGTTCATGGACTACAATAGAGAGAAGCCTGCATCACTTGGCACAACCTCATTAGGCTTGCCATCACTAGCTCTATGCTGTGTCATGCACTTGCATTGGAGATGGAATTTCAATGTTGTTGCAGCCATGATACTTTGCTTTTGCTTTGTGCCTAAACTGTTACTCCTTTTTCCTCAAGCTCGACTTGATCAGCCCACACATGGTGATTCCTAGTTAACACATGATCTTTAGTCTTGGTGGTCCAATCTGATATTGAATCAACTTCCTCTAATGTAATGGTAAATAAGTCGAAGCCCAAGATTTTCTTGTGACAAAGACAAAGGCTGTAATGAACATAAACGAGATTGTTTAACCTTTTCATTGTCAATCTTTTGCACTTCTTGGAGTGTATGTGCTGAAAAAGTACTTTGATTGCACTTGCATCTTGAAATGTTGCATGGTTGTCTCAAGACACATTCTCGTTCAAAATTAAGCCCTTTAACCCTTCATCATTAGGGGTTTTGAATCCTGACCCAACAACAACAATAACATCTTAATTTTTTTAATAAGGAGATCTAAAAAAGTAAAAATGAAAAGTGAATATTCTAAACTAGAAAAAATACTCACTTTCAAAATTTAATAGACTCAAATAAATGAAAATCATATTTCTAAACATAAGTTAAAACTAGTTACCCTGCCACATGAAATGTAATTGAACAATCGAACCAAATCTTGAACTGCACTCCTTGCTGTTCAGCGTCTATCTCTATTCCAACTCTTGCTCTAAAGGGATGATTGGGAACCTAGAAAAGTGTGTGGGACAATATAGGAATCCAATCTTGATCCACAAACTTTAGGGCGAACACTAGTGCTTGAACTCTAAGGGAATGAAGGAAATTTAGAAATAGAAGTGCCAATTTGGGCCACAACATCCATTTCTCATATTGAT
Source organism: Sequoia sempervirens (assembly GCA_007258455.2). Classification (NCBI taxonomy): domain Eukaryota; kingdom Viridiplantae; phylum Streptophyta; class Pinopsida; order Cupressales; family Cupressaceae; genus Sequoia; species Sequoia sempervirens. The sequence goes on along the minus strand of VDFB02260875.1, from coordinate 114,857 downwards.
CTCTTTATAAGGTCCTTTTCCTTCAAGGTCTATGGCTGCATTTGCATCTCACTTTAAGCGGTGCTTCTATGCACAAAAGAACATCTTGTCTAGGTATATGACAAGGTAAAAATTTAAGCATTCAATGTCTCCTCCACTAAGCTTGATGTATGTTGGAGAACAAGAGTGTTCCCTAGAATTTTTGGGTAGAAACAATTTACTCTACGGTCTATCTTTTCACCAAGTCTCTGACATAGGCATTGAAGGAGAAGATCTTAGAGGAAGCGTTTTCTGGGAGGAAACCAAAGGTGATCCATCTAAATATTTTTGGTTCTACTGCATATGTTTGGATTCCAGATGCAAGAGTAAGAAGTTAATGCTCATAGGGTACAGTGACAAATTACAATCATAAAGCCTATAGGTTGATTGATGTGGCCACTGACCGCTTGACATTCAATAGGGATGTAGTGATTGATGAAGAAGTTGGGCCTTTTCAAATCTCTTCTGACATCAAGAGTATTGAAGATCAACCTCTGAAGGCTAAATATTTGGGTGTCTAGCTTTCGTTAGCTACATCTAAAGGGGGATTGTAAGAACCCTGGTGGTTCTCAACCCCGAAACCCTAACTGTGAATATTGTTTTTGCAAGTTTTCTATTTTTTCTGTGTTTTTTTGTATTTTTGAAGGTTTTTGCAAAATACTAGAAAGCTGCGATTTTTCTAAGAAATGCTTGAAAAATTCATAAAAATTCATATGACAATGAAAACACTTGGAAATTGTTCAGAACATAGAGGCGCACCACTTTATTAAATTTTCAGAGCCTTTACAATGATAAAATTTGAACAATGAATAAAATATGATCTATTTGGAAAAGAACCTGGTGGCGGCTGCAACATGCATGAGAGATTTGAAAGAATTTAATATGAATGTCTCCTGATCTCAGACCTTCAACTCAGAATAACAAGGAATCCTCCAAAGACCAAGGTGCACTGAATCCCTTGTCAGAAACTGAAGAAGGAAGCTCTCTTCTGGAAAGATGAAAGGTACGGCCCTGCAAGTACAGTACTGTACGGCCCAGCAGCAAGAAGAAAATAGTACGGCTTTGTTGGAATGGGTGCCAGATCTCTGTAGAAAGCCTCTGAAAGAATCGCCTCAATTGCTTGTTGAATAAACTCTGCTAAACCCTAAATGAATGAATTTATTAGCTCAGTCTGTAACCTCTGAATGAAGTCACCAAGATGCAATCTTCAACTGGTATTGCACAGTCTCAGTATGCCAATCTCTGAAGAGGTATCGTTCTCCAGAAATGAATCGCCTGCTGAAACCCTAGGGTTTTGCAAACTCCAATGCTCAAAACAAAATAAGACAAAGTTGAATAACATAACATAATGGTTCGATTTGTCCTTTCTGAGAATATATACTTCCTTGTGAAAATTCGACCCAACAGCTCTTTTAATAATCATTTAATGAAATGATTAAATCCGCCTTTTTAGACTTAGGAGAAATAATAAATAATTAAATGGTGTCTCATTAAATGAATAATAATTATTCACTTTATCAAATATTAACTCTTTATTATAAAGTATGAAAAAATACTTTATAATAGGCCAATTTAATTAAATATTTAAATAATTAATAAAGTGACTTTAATATAAAGTCAAAAATATTAATTATTCATTAAATCATTAAATGCTCCAATATTTCTCCGTCTGACTGCCAAACTGAAGAACTGGGTCAACTCCGAGCTCACCAACTGAACCAGGTGCCCTGCCCAAAATAGCAGCTTCCGCCTGACCTAACTTTCTAAAAATAGAAAGTTTCTAAAAATCCACTCTGGAAGATTCTGCGAAGGCCCAACCTGAACAACTGCAATACTGAAGCTACAAAACACTGAGTAACTGCCTCAGATGATCCTCTGCACACATCTGTCAGCCTACGAGGATCGAAATAATAGGCTAACCTCGTCACCAGCTGCGCTGACTAGGATGGGGACATCATAGGGATCTTTGATGAGTCCGAACATGTGGAATCTCCTAGGCAAGTACCAGTACCAATGCCATATGATTTTCTTCAATCATGATGCCCATGCTAATTTGGATGGAGAGGGTTCTACAAAGAAACCTAAGTGGTGGGAACACTCATTGGTGATGCTCGAGATGATGAAATGGTCAAGGGTCAATCATCCAAAGGCAAGAGCATGCAAAACACAATTAACTTTGTTCTCATGGCTAACATTTAAGGTGTTTATGAACCACAAGATTTTGCAGAGGCAAAAGGTAAACTTGGATGGGAAAAGGCCATGGATATCAAACATCAGAGTCTAATGAAAAATAAGACTTAGGTTCCTTTAGATCTTCCACCTAGGAAGAAACCCATTGGCTGCAAATGGGTGTACAAAGTCAAGTACAAAGTTGGTGGTACACTTGGAAAGTACAAAGCACGATTGGTGGCTAAAGGATTCTCGCAGAGGGAAGGAATTAATTGTGTAGACCTTTGCTCCTACAACAAAGATGAGCACCATTCGGTTAGTTCTAGCCATGACAACATAGTTTGGCTGGAAAGTCCATCAAATGGACATGAAGAGTGCCTTCCTCAATGGTGACTTAGAGGAAGAAGTGCACATGACTCAGCCTCAGGGTTTTCAGGTTGCAAGAAAGGAGCATCAAGTATGCAGATTGACAAAGGCTCTTTATGGCCTAAAGAAGGCAAGGTACATAAAGATCGACAAATATTTGGGTCAGCAAGGATTCCAACAAAGTTCTTCAGATCCCAATTTATACATCAAAAGCATAGGCAATGAAATCATCCTTCTAGTCATTTATGTGGATGATATCACCATTATAGGTAGTGAGGCACATTTGATTGAGCAAATCAAATGTAATTTGTGTCAAGCTTTAGACATGTAGACTTAGGCCTCCTACATTATTGCCTAGGTATGTAGAGATTTGGCAGACAAGTGATAGTATTTTTATTTCTCAGTCTAAACATGCCAAGAGTTTACTAGACAAGTTCAAAATGATAGATTGCAAAATCTCATCTACACCTATGGAGAAAGGGTTGAAGCTCTCAGCCAAAATAGATCCAAAAGTGATCAATGAGTCAGCTTTCAGGCAACTAGTGGGAAGCCTTATCTATCTTACGACCACTAAAATTGATTTTAGTTATGCTATGAGTTACATTTTTGCTTTATGACAACCCCAAAGGCAGAACATTGGGTTGCAACAAAGTGAGTACTGAGATATGTGAAAGGGACACTTGAATTTGGCATTTTATATAGCAGACGCAAAGATCCTAGGCTGATTGGGTTCACAAATTCAAATTGGGCAGGTTCTGTTGATGATAGGAAATCTACTTTTGGATATGTTTTTCAGTCTTGGTACGAGTGCAGTCACATGGACTAGTAAGAAGCAATAGATAGTAGCTCTTTCCTCGACAGAAGCAGAGTATCAGGGAACAGTCAAAGCAATATATGAGGTAGTATGGCTTCAAAGGATGCTTTTAGACATGAAAAATGTCTCAAGTTGGGACTTCACCCTTGGTTTGTGACAATCAAGGGGTGCTAAAGCCTACCAAGAATCCAGTCTTCCACGAGCGTACCAAACATGTGGAGCTTCATTGTCATTTCATACAAAAACTTGTAGAAGATGGATTAGTAATGTTACAATATTGTCTAACCGAAGGCCATATTGCAAACATTCTTACCAAGTCTTTGAATCCTAACAAATTTGTAAAATTTCGGTATAAACTTGGTGTAGTTGGTAGATTGAACATTAAGGGAGGGTATATAAAGAAATATTGTAATATTAGTTTATAATAGTCAACTAAGTCATTAGGATAGACTTTAGGAATATTTTTTTGTTCTTTTAGTTAAGTTCTCATCCTCTGTTTTTCTTAGTTGTCGATCTTATCCTTTACCAATAGATCTTTGTGCTCTCTTATTTAAGGAGACTTTCTCTCCTTAATTTAATATCAAATATCTTGGTAATCATTCTCTATCTTGATTATTTTTCATAATAAATTTCTAGTTTTTGGGGGGTTTTTAGTTGTTTTTGGGCTACGCAAGTCTCTCTAGCAGGACCCACCAAACTGTCAAGCAGGCCTTGTTCAAGCCTACACAACCCAAGACTCGACATTTTTTTTGCAAGTTGGTAACATTGGTTTGGACACTACTCTATGAGGAAGCCAAGAGGTTTATGTTACCAAGAGAAATGGGTTATTTTCCACTAATGAAACTATCAATTTGAATGCTAAATCACCAACAAAGCTTTCTTAGATAGCATGCGGCGAATAGTAAGGAGCCCATTATTGTATTTTTGTTGATGAGAAATCCCCTTGTAAATGTTCCAAATTGAAAAAATATCTCGTTAATTTTGTTATAATATACTTCAAGATAGATTTGAATAGTTCTAAAGCATATTTTCATGCCAATTTCTTCCTTATTCAAGCGTCCTATTGCTTCCATTAGTTCACACATAGATTGAGATGGGTCAATGAGATGACATCAATCTTTTCTTATTGCATTCAAGTGCCTTATCTTTCTTAGTTTGATAATAGGTGTTATGGATTAGCTTTTCTTTGACTTTGAGCTCCATCTACTTATCCTTGCTTACAGCTTGAACCAAGGAAACAAATGTGTAATCTTTTTGTCTTGGGCGATTGTGAACCTTGGATGCTAGGAGATGTTCTAGGGAAGTATTTTGTTGCTTCCCAGGATTGTATAGTTTTTCCCACCTATGCTTGCATATTCTCCTAATGATGCCATTGGATTTTGTATTGGTCCTATCTTAGGCCGGATGTTAATGTCATCATATTTTCTTCTATTGTGGCAACGATAGTCTTCAACTTTGGTTCTCTTTGAAATTTTATTTTCTCTAGGATTCTTCCCCACACATCTATTTTTATTTGTAATTGGTTTGCATGGCTAATATTTTCCTCGTTTGGGTTTCATACTCTCCTCTTTTGCAAATTTACAATTCATTTTTATAACTATAGGGATTCATTTCACCTTAGTATTTTACTATATAACTTTTACTAGTTCCATTGACCTATTTTGGTCATTTGGGGAATGCTAATGTACATTCTTTTTTGAAGACCTAAACACCCCTTAACAGATTTTTTAGTCTTTATTATTTCAAACTTGACAGATCTTCCTTTCCATTTAGGCACTTGGTCAACCATGTAATTGATGCTAACCTAAATGAAGAAATTGACCCCTCCTTTTGAATTTCAATACAATAAGGAACTAAGGGAGAACTGAATGATAGGACACCAAGTTAGAATCAAAGCACTTATCCTTCAAGTGTAATGTCCCCATTTTAACAACATCCTCGTTTGGTTGGGTTGATTCAGGCACACTTACTATTTTTAGTAAGTGCTATTTTTCGCAGGGGGTCCGGTTTAGTGCTTCAATCTTTGGTGAGCCTTCTCAAGTGTCTCAGTTCTACTCTGGTTCGTATTTCTTGGTGCTACTTACCTCCCTGACCGGGACCGGCTAACCCTAATTGACTTACTATTTTCAGTAATTTCTAAAAATAGTAAGTCAATTAGGGTTAGCCAGTCCTAGTTAGGGAGGTCTCAGCAGCACCATATTCAGTTGGTTAAAAATTACTGAGGTTGGATCATTTAAATATTTGATTAAAGTTTCGAAAAGTGAGCTTTAATGAAGTAACCTTATAGTTAATCATTGAGGGTCCTGAGGGGAAATAAAAAGGACCTTGGTCACCTAATGAATGACTTGAAGCTGTTTTAAAACTTTAGTATTATTTTATAATGCACTTTTAAGGGGACGCCTAAGGAGGAGAAAAAATGAAATTAATATTAAAACTAATGTTGAGGTAAATATTTAAAGTTATATCTTTTTAATGCGGCATATACTTTGAGCGCTCAAGTTGAAGGAAATATTAAAAAGTGAATTAAAAATTAAAGCCTTGGAGTTTTGGCGTGAATTTTAGGATTGTTGGAGAAGCTTTGATAAAAGTGGATGTTAGAGGCTTATTTTCATTATGGATGTTTGGATATTCTGGTGCATTGGCTTTGGAGCTTGGCTCTGGGGTTTGATATCGACTTGTTGAGACGAAAACCTCTACAAGATCGCCTTTCTTCGTGTGTGAAAGACCACATCAAGAGAGGATATTGGAGGCTTCACATAGGAGCTTCATTTGGGCTTTAAGGTTGCTGATTTCAAAGCTTAGAGAAGGGAAAATCTGATCATTTTGAAGTAGAGTTCTTGGTTTTGGGCTTGCTAATTCTTGGTTTCAATTTTGGTGAAGAATAAACTCATTTTGGTGGATATTTTAAAGTTTTCTGGGGCACTCTCAGCCTTGGACCTGATGATTTCCTCTTTCCTCCCAAATGGTGTAGAGTTTTATTATGGGCATTGTTTCTAAAGGAAGCACTCAAGAAGGCGTTCCCAGCGAGTGTTTGTTCCCTGACTTTAATCTGGAGTTGGAATTATTTGGCTATGTCGACTTTGTGCTGCCAGGCGCCATATGCATAAGGGTTTGTGCACATAACTTCTGAAGGGTTTGTGATTAGCAAATGGGTGTTGCTTCAATGGGCTTCTCACCTCTTGGCATCTCTTCAAGCACTTGACTGCATTTTTTAATTGAGGGACTGAATTCAAAAGGGCCTGATCACCCCTGGCTGCAAGACGACTCTGACTGGATGCAACCTTCAATCTGGCCGGCCAACTTGTGAAGTGAGCTATGTCCCTTTAAGAGCTTTGTGGTGGACGATTTGGGTCAGCCAAGCATAGAGTTTGGAAGCTTTCATTCTTGGTGCCGATTGTGGTTATGAAGAGGGTATTTTCTGCTGCTAAGGAGCTTATTTCAGGTCTGATCATCTATTTATCTGAGTTTGATATTTTGTATCTGGACTGTAGTTTTCTGACATTAAAATCAGTATATTAAAATCTTTAAGAGGTTCATTCCTGGTGTGATATTACCTTCTTCTTCCTGTTCTTCGCAATATTTACTATATGCAATGTTCAATATATGAATGGTACATGAAACCCATGCCAAAACACTCTCAAGCAAACACAAACAGCAAGCATTGAAACAGAAAAAGAACTTGGTGAAAACACAGAAAATTATTACAGCAGACTGGCATATTTCAAATTTAAAAAAAAAAAATTTACATTTGGGGGTTGACCATTACATCAAGTCATCGTGTTCTTCTTTGAATGTGAAGATTCATAAGTTTTCAAGTCCGTTAATTTGACAACCAGGAAAATAAAGTAGAAAGCACTTATAACTTTTACCTCGAATCTGAACAGGTGGACTTGATTGAGGCTTTAAACTAGTTAAATTCCTTTTATTAAATATTTTAACCTTGTTTTATATATAGTTTTGCGACTTTGAACTGCCAAACCAATCCTTCACCATGTCTCTGAAATTCAGCTGTGCCCAACAATGTCCATGCAAGTTGCGACTCTACTAGCCTTCTAGCTCTGTTCTTTCAATAGCCTGTTATTATTCCCTAACACATTTATATTTTGTTCATTGATAATGAACTATTCAATTAGCATACATAACCACTAGCTGAGGTTTATATCACTCAAAAACATGGGTAAAATACCATGGATCCAAGGGGTTGGCTATCACACCAGTAAGGAACAAATAAACCGTCATTTTAGCAATACAATATAATCTTTGTGAAGGTACAGGTTTTATTTGTATGTTTATATCTTGCCATCTTAGTAATTAGCTTATGGTCATGTATATCTTGGTAGTTATGGTAAGAGTTATGATGATGACCTCTGAAGTGTCATTTAGACCAAGTTGGTCAGTAAGACCTATCAAAGTGCTTAGGAACATACAGCATATCTATATCCTCTCTGCAAAGTATGATCTTGGAGTTGCGTGACTATGCACATGACACATTTTTGCCTTCTCTATTTACACTTTTTACATGGCTTTGCCAGTTAATTAAAAATTAATGCATATCATGTTTGATTATTCTAAAAAGGTATACCATTTATTGTCTTCTGCAGTCTGCCATCTTCACCTTTTCTGTATCTTTTGGCTTAGGGTAGTTTTTTGGTTGTTTCAGTTAATAGGTTTTAGGTTTGTGGGTCCTGCAAAGGGTTACAAAATAAAGAAATTACCATCAAGAAGGTTGACAGATATTTTACTTGTTATCTCTCTCTCTCTCTCTCTCTCTCTCTCTCTCTCTCTCTCTCTCTCTCTCTCTTCACACACAAAAACATGCACTGTATAATTTTTTAAACTTCGCAATTACATGCAGCAAACATTTGGCATTACCAGTACGCAAAAGAATTTGATTATCCTACACTTTGTGCAAGCCAAATTTAAAATGATAAAAGAAAATAATGTTAAAAATGCAATTCATTTGATGCTATTATTAAATTCTGTAACTTATATTCATGCGGTTTTGAATCTTCAGCATCTTAAATCTGAAGATTTTCACTTGGAGAGCAAGCCTAGAAACTCCGGAGATCTTCAAACAAGCTATGTACATTCAGATTTAATGCATCTTAGGATGAAAACTCCAGGAGGATGTCAAAATGGGAGTGTTTTTGATATTGAAACCATTGGAAATTCTCATCCTACGGGACTGTTTAGTCTTAACTTCATATCAATATTATTGATTACTCTGTTATCAGTATTCACTGGTTTGATCATTGGAAGAAGTTATTAGATCTATGTTAGTTGGTAGATCAGGAATGTTGAAAGGGCTTGCACTAGAGTGAGTTATGGTATCCTACAGCTTGAAAGAGTTTGAAGTGAACTATTCCTTGAAGATATCGTTCACCTTTCCCTCAAAGAACACTTAACGTAAGTCAATTGTTGGTAACTTGATAATATCATACCCGATTATTTAATGTTATTTTGGAATAGAACTATCTCCATCCTGCTCCTCTTTTGTACAAAAACATTCTTCCATCACAATCTATGAAGTTGGGTTGTTCCTTGAGGACCACTTTCCAGGACCTTATATCGCTTTATTTGCTTGGTCTTGAAGATAAAAGGAATTGACAATTATTAGTTTTCTAAATGTTATATTATATATGTCTTAGTCTCCCTATTTGCCCTCGGAATCTTGAAAATAATCCCAAGCAAGATTGCTTTCTATATGAGATGGGATCACTCTGGGTATTTATCTTGAAAATAATAGCATTGAGATTGGCACCTCTATTCTTTTGGAGACTCTCCGCATATATGAGATCCATGTTGGGATGGATTATGCTGGTTTTAAATCTCACCCGAGATCTATATTTGACCTAGATTTGACTAGTGTTCATATTGCATGGTTGGGAGGAAATTTGGCTAAAATCCAAATAAATGATATTAAATTCTTATGGAAAAACGACCAACAATGCTGAAGAATGTGTATCACATGACTGGTTTTATTTTTATTTAGTTGTATTAATGACAATTTTTTTATTAATGCATATTATAGAAACAGATGCATGTATGTGAGGGCTGATAAATATCCTCACCAAACCTCAAGAAAACCATACTGATAAACTATGAACAATCTACAACTAACTATTTAGGTTTATCAATTTTTGAGACCCTATACACTTTCCCCTTTACTACTAATAGTAGAAGATGAATATTTTCCCCCATATTGCCCATTTTGATGAATATATGAGGTAGATTGTGTTCTGCTTGTGTTTGTTGTGTTTAGTTTCCATTTCATTGTTGTTCTTTAAGTTATAATGTGGCACTTTATATTAATGGATGCTTTTTCATGTTTACTCCAGAGATGGAATGCAGAGTAACCTATTGCATGTCTTGGGTGAACAATAAGAAAAGACTAATATGTAGCTGCTAGGTGTATTTACAACTTACAAGTGCTCTATGGTTTTTCAAGTGTGCAGTCATAATTGTGGTTGCTACTTGATCTCTTGATAAGCAATGTTAGACAACCACATGATGTATTGGCATGTTAAAAAGGCTGAAATTAACTTTTGGAGCATGTATAGATATTAGAGTTTCACCAAAAGAGAGACTTGTTGGTGTGAAGCCTATGAAGTGTCACAATTAGAAGATGATTTTTGTGAGGTATTTATTTGTGGAATTGTCTAAACATATCTATGAGTGGATCATGAGTAGATAAAAAATGAGCTTTTTGTACATAATCAACATTTGTTTTGAGTGGACCCTCGCAACCATTTCAAAACTAAAGGAACTTGATATGGTGTGGACAACCACTATGGATGTGTTTGTGAAAGGCACACAAGAGCTATTTGTAGGAGTTTGTGGAGAGCAACTAGAGACTAAATAATTTTCTTTTGGAGCCATGCTAGGGATATATTAAGTAGTTAGCAATGTGAATGAAGGTGCTGCTTGTGGATAAGTAGGTTGAATGGCTTAGTATGGAGTACTTAAAGTCCACACAAGGAGGCTAGCAATCATATGGGTCAAGTTATTGTTTAAGAGTGATGTGGGAGGAGTGCTAAGAACTTGGATAACTAGAAGATAGACGAGAGCATTCCATAGTAGTGCACCATGAGAGATTAGTATATCCCCAAGAAAAAGCTATTGCTATTGTGTACGATGGGAGGAAGGTTAAGGACATTGTACTTTGGGAGAATGCATCACATGATATAGATGTTGTCAAGAGAACTAGATAGTGCAAGGTAGTGACAAGGAGAGGAGAGTTCGTGACTTAATGGGGTAGCTACATCTATTAGGTTAGACTTGAGGTGGCATGGATGCTTGAGGTACTCTTCTAGAACTAGAAGATTGTGGTATTGTATTTAGTCAAGGAGAATGTAACTTCTTACCACCATTAGTGTTTTATGTGGGCCCCAATCAATTAAATTATCTTGACTTGAGACCTCTTTTGATTCGTTATTCTTTTGCCTTTGCCTATCTTGTAATTTGGATGAGTGACTAAGTTTGTCAATTTGATATTATGTTCATGTGATATTTTGTTTGGAGTTATTGATTATCAAGCTTGTACATGTAATTGATATGTGATTGAATTGTATGATATTTGATTATTTGGATTATTATTGTTTGGAAAAAATGTTATTAAGGTATTCTTGAGTTATAATGTTTCAAGAATAGGTTAAAAGGGGAAGGTGGAACAAGATTTGATGTTTGAAGTGGATAACCATTTATTCTTGGTTATGAAATAATACCTTTTATCCATTAAGTTAATTAAACAAATTAGAATAACAAGTTACTTGACATAATATTTTTTCAATAAAAGGATATTTTAACTAAATTGAAATTGGAATAGAAAAAACATGGATTTTCTATTTACAAGAGAATTGTGTGCAAGCTTTATATGCTTATAATTAAATAAATGAAGAATTCATATTCTTTAATTTTAAATAGAAGCAAATTTAAATAAATAATTAGATTTGACAATAATTGAAAAAATAATAAATGGATATTTAGATATCCTACATCTTTTATTTAGAGAAATTTTGAGAATGAATACTTATATTTGATTAAAAATTCAAATAAAGCAATTAGTATTTTTTTTCTTTTTCTTTTTTAATTTGTTTAAGAGAAAACAAAGTTGGAGAAAGTGCATTGGATTTTAAGACTCAACAAGTTTAAAGCATTAGAAACTTTGAAAAGATCTTGACATAATTGCAATTATAATTTTTCAACTATAAGTACTCAAAGATTTGGAGTAATATTTTTGGAAGAACAAGGTAGTGATAGATTGAAGATTTTATCCTAAGATTCGACAAAGTTAATTGTATTAAGAATTGAAAGGGGGGAGTTAAATAATGGATACTTTCCTTAGGGGTTTCATTTGAAAATATATGCAAGGTGTAAATCTAGATGTTGATCTAAGTTTCCATCAAGACAAAATTTTGACATTGTTGTTCATTTGAGGTTTACACATTTGATTTTATGGCTTTTTGGGGTGTAAGTGTGTGAGTATCCTTATAATATATGATTAGTACTAGTATTGTGTACTTGTGTCTTAAGAACCTAAGAGGTTATGTTCCCCTACCAAGATATGTGTAGCTAAAGAATACTCTTCTTGTTATATCCAAATCACAATGGAGGATAGAGGGTCCATAGATTGTTTATGCATTACGTTGTCCATATATAGCTATGTGTTAGAAGATTCTCTATGTGAAGACCTATGACTCATTTGCAATAATGTATGTTTATTCTAATTGAGGGGTAGGGTTCTTTGTGGGTGATCACAACACTCTTTGTACAAGTATGTTGTTGACAACTTGGTGAGAAATGGATCTTGGTGTTGCTTGAGATGCTTTAGGGTTTCTTGTGATGTATAGAGCTATATTTCATCTTCTTCTTTTTTGTATTCAATATAGTTGAAAAGGAAACAGTACAACATTAAGAGAAAATTATACATTGGTTTGGGGCCACTGCTTCAACCCATAATCAAACAGCTGACATTTTTACAAAATATCAATTTGCATCACAAAAGTAGCACTATAAAAGCATTACATAAACATTCTACTGTCATTCGTATTCCTTTTGTTTTATATTCTTCTATGCTTTAAACCTGTATTATTCAAGTAGATACTTCTCTCATTATTGCGGCCATCTCTATGATCTAGCCACTACTTTGCAAATGCCAATTTCTGATTATTGCTTTTAGATTTGTCTTCCACCATCAGATTTTGGAATTTCTCCTTTGTTGCCTGGAAGCTGGTGGAAACCTACACATAGACGGATTGTAGGGTGAGTTTTCTATAAAACTCAGTAAGATCTCTTCTACAACCCTGGTAGATTGCTTTATTCCTTGCATTCCAAATAAACCACAATATTTCAGTTGATAGAATTAACCAAAGTAAATTATTAGATTTTCCAAAACCATTACATTTCCCCATTAAAATTTCTAACTTGCTATCCTCTTTTGTTTTCCCATCTTTTAACATATCAATTTTAAAAATATTCCAAATTTCTTTAGCAAAAAAACATTCAAAAAAAATATGCATTACAGAATCATCTTTTTTACAGATATTATAGACAAGCGGATGCTTGTTGGAGTCCACATTTGGAAGTTTCTGCATCAACAACAACCATCTAAATGCAGCCTTCTTGGGTTCCAAGGTGTTGTTCCAATTATGGTTGAATATAATGTTCCAATCTTTATCATTTAAGCTTAACTTCCACTTTTGGTTCAAGTCTTCTGTCAAAACAGGATTATTATCCAGAAGCCCATAAATCTCCTTTTCTTTTAGACCTGCAATGCTGTTATTTTCCAACCAGTTAAGATCATGCACATTATTCTTCCTATCATTCATGTTAACCAGGGGGATAACCATGTTTTTCTTAATGGTATCAAAGGTTCTTTTCTGCGTTTGAGGCAAGTCAAACTTAGCTCTTAAGGTATCCCAACACTTCAGCCTACCCTTTATCAGGATTTGGTCAAAGTGGGACAAACCTTTTTGGTTCCATGATTTAGCAGAGCACCTTTGTAATAAAGCCAGAGGCTTGTCATTGTGGAATACATTCCACCAAAAGGATCTATCCAAGAAGATCTTATTTATCTCTATATCAATTTGACATTTTTTAATGATTTTATCTTTAGAATATTCCCAAGCTTTCCATAGGCTTTTGAACACCCTGGACCCAGCAGGGGTTGTTGCAAACTTGCCAAAGATCAAGTCACAAAGAGGTAAGTGCTTCCAGGTCTTGGCTTTTTTTGGTGTAGCAAGCTTAATATTGTTTCTAACCAAAATTTTCCAAGACTCATTTCCTGTGAGGGCCTTGCAAATCCATTTTTCTGCCAGGGCTAGGCCTTGTTGTTTAAGGTTCTTGAGCCCTAGGCCCCCCAAATGCTTATCCATACAACAAATCTCCCACTTTATTGCATGCAATTTCTTATTAACTCTGTCATTAGACCATAAGAAATGTCTAATTTTCTTTTGAATTTCTTCAACTTGATAGTTGTTAAAGAGCCAAGCTGAGGAGTAGTAAATGTTATAAGATGCAAGAATTTTTTGACAAACCTGAGCCCTTCCTGCTAGAGAGAGGTACTTATTATTCCAACTATTCAACTTTTTCTCAATCTTTCCCTTCACCCACTCCCACATGTCTCTTAGGTTGGGACTGACAGCAAAGGGGATCCCCAGGTATCTTACTATTTTACTTGGTCCCCCCCATTGCAGACCCAACATATCAAACCAAGGAGGATGAGTTTACTCCCAGCTCAACATAATAGACTTGGCTTTTGAGATCCTAGAGCCTGCAACTTTTTCCAAGAAATCAAGTTTTCCCATGAGGTATCTCACATTTTCCTCTTCCAACTTAACCATAAGGGTTATGTCATCAGCAAACTAGAGTTTAATTAGCTCCTCTTTATTAGGAAGGACAAGGCCATTTACTTTGGGTGTAAGATGGTTATCTTTGAGGATATAATGCAGAGCATCAGCAGTTCTCACAAAAAGTGTAGGGGCTAGGGGGCAACCTTGCCTTATAGATCTCTGCAACTCAAACTCTTCAGTCAAGCAACCATTTATCTCAATTTGAGCATTAGCATATTTCATAATAGTTTCAATCATTCTACAAAATTCCTTGGGGAACCCAAAAGCTTCAAGGACCATCAAAATGAATGGCCACTCAATCCTATCATAAGCCTTTTCAAAGTCCACTAAGAGCATACCCACATTTATCCCTTGCGTTCTTGCCCATTCCATCGCCTCCGAACTTGTTAGGAGGTTCTCCAAAATATATATCCCCTTGATAAAACTTGTTTGTGTATTGTTGATTATTTTTGGAAGCAATCCTACCAACCTTAAGGCTATAGCCTTTGCAAAAAAATTGTAGGAGGCATTTAGCAAGGTTATAGGTCTCCAATTTTTAACAAGTGCCTTGTCTCCCTCTTTAGGGATCAATTTAATAATGCCTTTATTAATTTTGCTACCAAGAGAGCCCACATCGATAGCTTCAGTGTATACACTGAGAAGTTCCTCACTCACCCAATCTATATTCTTTGTATAGAATTCAATAGGGATTCCATCCACCCCTAGGGCCTTATCATTATCAAACTGAATTGCCTCCTTGTTTGCATAAAACCTATCCAATCTGCAGTAAATTATTTTCTCTCCCTTTTGGAAGTTGCACCATGTGAACCAAATATTTTTCTTTTATTTTCTAAGCCCTTCTATGGGGTCAAAGAGTTGAAGCTTATTTTTCATTTTATACCAGAAGAATTTCTCATTGGCTTTCCAGCCCATATCACAACCACCCAACTTGTCCTCAACGTTTCTACCATATTAAAGTCTCCTCCAATGATCTAGGGGATCTCCTGAAGATCACTTAACCAATTCCAGAGAATACACCTTTGCCTATAACCATTAGGTGCATACACTGAACATATACCAAACTTAAGGTTGTCTTTTTCAATCAAGATCCACACAACTCTATTGCAAGGAGAGAGGCCCCGGTTAGCAACCCATTTGGCCCACTTATTTGCACCCAGAATTGCAGTACCTCCCTTCCCTTTTTTCGTGATTCGTAGCAAACTGGGTTGAATCTTTCCAAATAAAATCCAGGCTTGTCTCAAGCTGGAAACTTACAACTTTGAGCTCTTGGAGCATCACAATGTCCTTTCCCTTGACTTGATTTAAGTACCTTCTTATACTATATTTTCTATCTAGGGACTCAAGTCCCCTAATGTTCCAAGACAAGCAATTAAGAGTCATTTGATTCCATTTTTTGGGGCCCATCATCTGAGCTCCTAAAGGAGTCAAAACACTTAGGGAGGGTTGTTTTTCCCATTTTATTTTTCAGGTAGGGAATTGAGTCTTCCTTCTATTTCTTTCTTCTACCCCTTCTTTTTTGTTTAAAAATTCTACTCACCAGGTTGTCTCCTTCATCATCTTCTTTATCAACATCTTTTGGAAGGGGTGTGACAACACATCCCCCCTGTCTACACTTCCCCACTGTGCCTTCATCTTTGGTTGGGGTTGCAACATCCCCATCTGGGTTCAGGTTGTTTAAATAATCTTGAAAAAATTGCAAGGTGTCATGATTTAAGGGTTTGAACTCTGAGAGGTCAAAGGCTCCCTTATGCTCATCTTTTTTATCAGCCCCATTTTGTTTATTTGTTTTAGAGCTTTTAAGGCTACTTAAGTTATTGCTAGTATGGGTGGAGATACCCTCCTTGCTCATGACCTTTCAAGGGGAGGTAGATTCCCCCACTGGTCCTATCATCAGCAAAGGGGGGTCATCCCCATCCATAGTAGGAGTAACAGCAAATTTTTCAGTTTCAACATCTTTACCAACTATCATAGGCGAAGGGTCCAACTTGGAACTTTTATACTCCGCCTCCTAGAAAGCTTTAGCTTTACCATTCCTAGGATCAACCTCCATATTAGAGGTCTCCTTTATATTAAGGTTATTTTCCTGAGATTGAGTCAACATTTCTTTTTTATTATTATATCCATGCTACCTAAGATCCCTCATTATTTTTTTAGTTTTTTCTATCTGATCTCTCATTTGTTGCATAACCATCTCTTGAGCACTTAGTTTTCCCCCACGAGAGAGGTGTCCACCCCTTCTTTGGTGGTCCAACTCGGGGACAGATCTGATCGAGGGATTGGCCTCTTCTCTTGTTTCTAGGTAAGTTAGCTCAACTTCCCTATAATAAATATTATTATTATCCCTCTCAGTCCTCTCTTGGGTCGGGGAATTACCAGAAGTCACCACTTTCTCTTCATTGGTTAACACCAGATCGGAAGAGCCTTCCATCTTAGGATCTTGGGGTGGGGATCCAATGGCCTCTAAAGGAGTCACCTCCTTCCTCATAATAGGGTTCACAGAATCGAGCCCAACAACCAGATTGGTGCTCGCACTCGACTCAAAGGGCTTAGAGTTAAGCTTATTATTCTTATTAGGATCTTTCATTTTAGCCTTCTCCACAATATTGCTTCTAAGGATCGAGAAGTTTTTCCTTCTATGCCCTTCTTTTTTGCAAAGGAAGCACGCATTGGCGCCCCCTAGGATTTCAATCTTGCAGTTTAAAATAGCATTTTCTGTTTCAAGCTCAATTTCATCCGGGATTTCTACCCCAAGAGTGATGGCTAATAGGACATGAGCGTCCATATACAGAAGAGTACTTTTTGTTTCCGCAACCCTTATGGTTCTCCCATAGTGCGAGAGGAGTTGCAGAATAACCCTCCAAAGTATAGGAGGCACATTTTTAATGTTTATCCATCTGGGGTAAGTAAGGCTAAAACTTCCTCGCTTAAGACACTCGGTGACTAGGAAACTGCCCTAAACACCACATTCCCTACATACCAGAATTCTTTATTTGTGGCCTTTTTCTGCATGTCTTTATCTCTAAAGAAAATTAGGAAGAGACCCTTTTGTATTAATCTACAGAAAGAATGTTCAATGCCCATTTTTTTATTCCAAACATTGAATAACCAGTCATCAAAAAAATTCTCGAAGGAGTTCTATTACATTCTAAAGCAACAAAAAAGATTGCAGTGTCTTTAAGTCTTTTTTCTTCATTGTTAAGGACCTTAGCCATGTCTTCATTAGGAATAAATCAGTCTACCCTAAGGGGTGTGGAAGAGATCTTACCTCCTCAAGCCACTACTCCTGCCCTTCCATCCCCAACCGCAACAAAGGAAGTCATTGTAGGCACAGAGCCCCTATCGCAACAGGCAACAATCTCCTTAAAGGTCTTGATTCTGTTGCAGCCCAATATCGTTGCCTCCCCATCTGCCCTATCTTGTTGACAATTTGGGGGTTTGTCGGGCTCAAGCATGCTCACATCCATCAATGGCGTTGGTTTTATGCCAGAGGGAGTGAGTAGGGGGATGCAGAGCACCTACCACCACTAGGGTTTACCCAGAGCACCAAAATAAGATGCATGACAAGAACAAAAGATAAAACACAAAAAAACACATTAACCAAAAAATCCACCCTAGGTTGTAGAACGAGACCTTACAATGGGTTAGAAAATACTTCCTTAATGGCATAATGCCATTTGAAGCCCGTCTTCGTACAAAGTCTCCTTGGAAAAAAAAGCCAGTGTTCCATAGACCTAGGGTTTCCTGCCTCGAACTAGCCTCCGTCCTCTTCAAGAATTTTCACATGTTTCTAATATTTCATCTTTTGGTTGTCTTGTGTGTTATTATATACATTTTTAATGAGTGGTGTTGATTGTGTATGTATGTAGATGTGTTTAGTGAAATCTTGTGTTTATTTATGATGTAATGTGATGTGTTGCATAATATTGTTGAGTGTTGTGATTTCTTGTTAGATTATTTGGTACTTTATGATTACTAATATAGATTGAATTTAAGAAAGATAATAAAATCATATGTAATACTTTTTTTGTCTCATGGACTATGGTTTGCTCATTTTACCACCTAAGCTAAGTTGATGGTTAGGGAGGATAGGGTGCCTTCAATGTGTGGCTTCATATCAACTCCCCCATATGTAGTTGGTGCATAGGATGGAGTGGGAGATAGTTGGACTATTGCTACATTGGATATTTGGACACTTTGTGATCTTTGATTATAGATTGCTATTATGTATTTGGGGATACTTGACATGTCTATATTGATATATTATTCATTGGATGTGTTATTGGTTTGGATACACTATGATCTTATTGTAACTCATTGATATTCTTATTACATTCTAAATGATCTATGGATGTATTTGTGGATATGACTTGTAATGGAATGACTATTTCTTATCTTATGGACTTGTACTTTATTATTATCATCCATTATTATTTGTTAAAAGTAAGAGACACTTTGGTTTTTCATTTTGGGGTTGTTATAATAATCTTAAATGATATTGAGGATGCATCTTGGATTGTAGAGCATAAAATAGTTTCTTAAGGAGTGGAGTTTAATAGAGTAGGTATTAGAGTACAATATTGCCCTCAACACCAAGAGCAATGGTTAGGACGATTTTTGGAGCTTGTAGGTAGGTGAGGTCAATTGATGAACTAGCTTATTAGTTAAATTTAAGCAAGTATGAGTGTTGTTAAATGCCTAAGGGCCTCCATGTGTAAGCATTTCCAGGTGATAATATAATTAACATATACAATGGTTGATCGGTTTTAGATATTGTTGATGGCAGCACAAACAATCCTATTAGTGGTAGTGGGCATGGAAGTTTAGGTGTAAGAGGTTACCCAAGAGGAGGTTGTGATTCATTTGAAGGAGGCACAATGAAGATGACCTAGGCTAAAGATGGATGGTGATTCATATACTTGTAACATGTGATGAGTATGACCTACAAACCAACCCTTTGTTTTATAGACCAGAGAGGAATTTGAAGAACAAGTCCAAATTTTGTTCACAAGGGGTCTAAAGTGAAGTCAAAGAAAGAGGAAAATAAGTGGTGTTAGAGAATTTAAGGTTAATTAGCTAATGCCCAAATGAAAGAAAAATAATGATTCACATAATAATTGGTTGAAAACATTGGAATGAATAATACTGAGTAGCGACCCTTGCATATATTCCAAGTAATTTTCTAAAGCTAGGAAAGATGAGGAATTATCAAGAATAAGGTGCAATTTAAAGTTTGAAGTAATGAAAGGGAGAGACAATGATAATCACATTGTTGTAGCAAAGATTGGTCATAAAATGATGAATAAGAGGTTGAATTTATAGGATATCAAGAGGATAAATGGATGACTAAGATTAAATATTGGATCACGAGTCTAATCTAAGATTGGTTGAGTTGATGAGGAGATTTGGCAAGCTTAGGTGAGTTGCAAATTATTTTAATTAAAATAATGGTTATATTATTCAACTCAATTAATTAACTTATTAACATAATTGATTGATGAGTTAATTGTTTGCATGGCATGGTTAAATTAAGGTATGAAGGAAGTTAGGAGTTAACTATTTGCATGGGTGAGTCAACTAATCACATAGATGAGTGAAATGAATAGATTGATGAGTGGATTGAGTGCATGATTAAGTAAACTCAATACATTCATGATTTAAGTAGATGAAGTGGAATTTGATGTGGCAAAAACATATTATCCTAAGGTTCAACCATTTTGTAACTCTTGTCATACCTTGATTTGTTTTGATGCTCATGCTTTAGCATGTTTTGAGGACCCAATTGATTAGTAGATGATCCATGCTAGTATACACAATGAATGATTAATTTGGAATGTCTATATTCATGTAGTCCTAACTCATACCTTGTATTGATTATATGTTTGCAAATTATATTCTTGTTGTGATTGAGAGCCATACTTGGCTATTGAGATGCCATCTTAAGTGTTTGATGAATTTGATTATAGAATGATTTATATGTTTATTATGAGACTAATTATTGTTAGTGTATTGAGTTGTGATGTAATCCTAATTATTATGGTTATTTTATTAATCCACTTGTTGAGTTGGGTTTTTCTTTTTCAAGAATCTTATTTATTTGATTTATTGGGGAACTCTTTTTGGAAATTTATTTTTTTAACCTTTTTGTCCCTAGGATCCTTGGGTTGGAATAAACACACCACTAACTAATTGATAAGAAGAGTGAGTTTTGGTTGGATCATTTAACCCTATGGTTGGGTTTATGTTGAAGTAGACTCCCCTTTTTTGTTTCATTATTCCATTTTGCCAACAATGTCTTGAAAGCAAAATTTTCGTTTGACATGCAATTTGAGAGATCTTAGTAATTGGTTTGTGTTGTTTTTATGTTGAGCTTCATGCCAATTTTTTCTTCATCCTATGATCTTTGTTATTGCTTGTTACCTTGGTCAAAACATTTGTCCAAAAATTATTCAATGGGATCTAGTAATCAATCATATTTCCTTTGTGGGATTTTACTTCTTTGATGTCTTGTTGGTCTCATGATTTGCATCCATGATGGTTTGATTCAAAATCGGTGCCTTTATCTTTTTTTTGTTCATGTGATAGATTGGCTTGGTGGGTTTAAAGAGTAACCTAATTAGTGTAGCAATATCCATTGGTCTTTCATGATCTAATAATGTGTGCTCCTCTATTACTTGTTGGCTTCTAATAATATTTTCATACAACAACAATAATTATTCATCTTTGATTGACAATGCACATAGTCCAAAATAATGAAGTGAGGTTTTTCCTTGAGAGGTATGTTAGTGCAACTTCTAACCATAGGATGTGAAAAGACAACTTGATTGAGCAACTCATGAGAGTTTCAAGGGGTCATTGGCATGTTGTGAAACTAATGCCCCAACATTGGTATCTTGAGCACAAGGGACCCCACCATGGTTCAATATGTGCTATTCAAAATTTTCAAATAAATGGTTCTTGTTGTCTTTAATACATGATAAGGAAGATGTTAGTAGGGAGTGCATTGTTAGGCCATCATAAGTCAGGATATATTTTCAATGCAATTTCCTTACCAAGTTTATCTAAGTGCTTTAGAGCACAAGAGACCATCAATTATATGTTGTGTGTGCACGTGATCTATTCTTTGTTGCTAGTTTGGTCTCTTGGATGGCCATGAAACACTCATTTTGAAGGTCAAGGATGATCTTCCATCAATTGCAAGTACTACTGGTAGAAAAGGTAAAGTGCAAAAAATGCATGTGGACCATTGATCTTTTCATGTGAGATGATCTTAATGAGTTGTAATGAACCATGGAGGAAAGAGATTGGAAGAATGTGAATTAGACACATGGAATTCCATGATTTTTGTAGGGTTAATTTGTGTTGGGATGGGTGTCATACACCTTTCCAATCTTAAGGTTTTATTTATTTATTAAATTAATTGTGTGCCCACATATTGAGGCATCCCACTTGAGGTGTCATTAAATGTCACTTTTAGTATGTGTTTGGCAAGTTGTATCATCCACATTCATGGGAGCTACTAAATGTACCTATACAAATTGTAAGGTGTGCAAAAGTTGCTAAACAAAAAGAGCATGAGGGGAAGGAATTAATTGTGGATTAGTAAAATATTAAAGAGCATGTTTTTAAGAAGATAGATAAAACTAAAATGGAGGGTCCAAGTAGGAAAATAAACTCTCCATTTAATGTTTTCTTAACTCACTGTCTTGATTTGGGCACCTAGTTTAGCCTATGGTTTTAGCACATAGTTTTAGAAACCAATTGTAGTTTATGGTTTTAGTATCGATTACATACTAGGTGCTTGGATGGAGATATTAAACTCGTGATTTTAAAAGAGTTTATGTTACCAAATTTTCTTTAGATAAAGTTGATGTGTGAGGGAAGTAGATATTATAAGTGTTATGTAACCACTAGATTATTGGTGAACGAATAATATATTGAGGCTCTTTTTTTTTATTATAGGAAAAACAAGTTTTGAAGGAGTCGCAAAACTCTTTACAAAAAAAATAATTAACACAAAAGTTAGACAATAGCCTGATTGTAGTCAAGTTGCCCCCCAATAACCCCACAAAAATAACCAACCCAAGAGCAATCAATGATCAATGAACAACAAAACAAAGGAGCAACAACTTTTTTACAAAAGCATTTTGTAAGGTAAAATCACTATTTAATCTTGTTTTATGTGGTTGCATATATGTTTTATAGTTTGAAATTGTTAGGTCTAAGTTTCTATTTCATGTCTCTCCTTTGAATATGAAAGTGTAGGGAGCATTTCATTTTATCTAGCTTCCTTTCATTTGTATTAGACCTTGGCCAACTCTTGGTTCTCTTAGTATTAAGATATTATTTTTGTGACTAAACCATGTTTGAGTGTGTATAGAGATCATATTTTAGGTAAATGATAATGAGAACATCATGATTGAAGATGGAAAAATTCAATGGCATGAATTTTAAGTTGTGGTGACTTAAAATGGATGTTATGTTTACAAATCATGGTCTACAAGTTCAAGTATTTAGAAACAAACCCTTAACTATGAAGGATGAAGACTAGGTGGTGTTATATTGAAAAACTAAAATCCTAATTAGGCTCTATTTGGTAGTGTAGACATCCAAAACTATCTCTTAGCATTTCTACTTTCAGCAATTCCCTTTACATCTCCACGTTTTAAATGTATTAAATAAATTATATTTATTTAATTAATTATCTTATTTTTTATTAACTTTAGTTAAATATTTTAATTATTTCATTAATTGATCTAATTCTTTCTCTAACATTAATTAAATAAATTATGACAATTTACTTAACTAATCAATCATTTTGTAAAGTCCTAGGGTGGGGGCTCTAGCTTGATTGGCTAAAAGCATCTTGTTGCAGGCAAGAGGTCATAGGGTTGGTTCTTCTCTTGTCCTCGCGGTGTTGGAGGGTGTGTCATGCCAATGTCACCAATCATGTGAAAACAGTTTACCAGGTGCACTACAATTTATAAGGGGGCTACCCAATTCCTGCAATCTGAAAAAAAGCCCAACCTTAAATAAATAAATTCAACATTTATTTATTATTATTTATTTATTTATTTCAAGGTTTTTGATTCATAATTTTTTTTATGTTATGCTAACCATTTGTGTAAAAATTTAACCCTTGTATTTATTTGGAGATTTGTTTGCATTTTCTAGTACACGTCATAGACTAGGATGTTTGTGCCTATTATGATATTTGTAAACTTCTAGTGCATCTGTTTGTGGATTACCACCTCCATCTTCATCCTTAAATCCTTCACTTTCTAGTATTTTTGGCTTGATCTTTTTGCATTTTCTATTTTTTTTCAATCTCTAATATCACTAACTTGTTTAGCATCATTGCAAACTCTTTGTCTACAAGTTTTATTTCCTTTTGTGGGGTTTTATTTTTTCCAATTTTGTTGTGCATGTTTCAACTTTTAGCATTTTTGTTTTGCTTTAGCACTTATGTTCATAGAACAACCCACCTATTTCACCAATTAGTGCAACTAAGATAATTCATTGATAAGCACAAAATCCATTTTTGAGTATTTGTATTCATCTTTTAGCATCTACATTATAATATTAGCATTTATATATCTTTACAAGAAAATTATTTTTGTTTAAGAATTTGATCTTTTTCTTGGTTTTTATGCTTTTAACCAATCTTTGTTTGCAACTTGCTAGCACTAACCTTTTGTTTTATAATTTATTAATTGTCCAAGACACTTGAGAAACCTACTAACTTGTTTTATGTATCTTTCACTTATCCAAGGATCTACCTTCTATCACAAATTTAGTTGCACGCTTGTATGCTAGTGAAATGAACCCTTGTTTGCTTTGTTTGTGAAAATTTTAAAGTATCTATACTCTCTCTTAGCATTGAAAGTTGATCTTGGATATAAAAAATATTTTATTATTTTCTTTTGGTTTTACTTTAGTCCCAAGAAGACAAGTTGTGTATGCTCTTCCCTCATGCTACAAGATGGTTTTGGTAATCAAAAGTACATGCTCATATTTCCTCTTAGTGGGCCTACTCGTAGATTTTATCATTAAGGATGATGATGTAAGCCCATGTGTTTTAGTGGGATATTTCAATTGTTTTGAGAATTAAAAAAATCACTTCAAAGGAGGGCTATCATGTTTTGCATAGCCTAGTTGTCCATTTTGTGGGGACAAGGTGAAGTGGAAATGGATTGACCTCAACCATATGCTTGTAGATAGACCTTTTGTTCTTAGATTTTTGCCTCAAATACCTATATAAAGGACATCCCCTAACAATTTGTTCATCCTTTTAATTTTGAAGTTCCACTATAGGAATGTCTTCTCTATGAATGGAAGTGGGACGTAGAGGTCTATGAACAAACCCAACAACTAGTCTATGTACATGTGATTGTTTTGATTATTGTTATTGGATCCTAAAGTGCTTGCTTTACTATTTTGCCTTCTAGAAGCATTCAAATCATTATGCATCATATGTAACATTTGCCCCAATATATCTAACATAAGTTCAAACTTCCTTTCAAACTTATCGGTAGGATCTTCCAAATATTTATTCTCTCTTTCTATATTTACTTCTTTTGCCTCAAATTTTAAAGGAGTTTCTAGTTCTTTATTCTTAGGAAATTGATGCTATGTTTTTAAAGTTCCCTTTGATGATACTTGTTGGTTTTTTTATTTGACTACATAAAAAGGGAATATCATAGGTTGGCAAGACCTAGGTCTAATACCATTGTAATATGTTGAATGAAATATTTTGATCTTCTCCCAATTTAATATACCACTGTAATGTCCCCAATTTGTATTCTTACACCTAGCTAAATTTTGGGTCAAGAGAACTTGCAATTTCTTCAAAGGTATGAATAGCTAAAACTCATGTGATTCCTCTTCAAAATCTCACAAAAACCAATAAAGGATCCTATGCGTCATTTAGCATCACTTAACATATATAAATGCATCATGGTAAGTTCCTATTTCTATAATTGTGTGGCTAAATGTTGCAACAATTTGTATAACTTGTAATCACCTTTCACCCTTAGCATCCAGGTCATGATTAGTTATTCATATGGCATGACAAGCTTAGAAAAATTCAAATATGGGTCAACACTTTTAAATATTGTTGCAATCCCCAACTATACTTTTTATAATGTGTGTTTTCTGTTTAGAATATTTATAGATTAATTGTTGCAAACCAATTATGAATTGTAGGTTTGAAAGGATATTTCTTTAATTTCAAATCAAGAATTAGTCAAATCTACACAATGGTGATTTGTTAGAAATTAGGATCTTAGGATATTAATCATTATAAACAAAATGAGAATCATACAAGCATATATTTTTCACATTACACAAGATATACATGGGGAAAACCCTTTCAAGTAAAAACCCCATAAAACATCATTTTATTAAAACACTTACAATAATGGTCTATTATAACATAGATCAAACCTAGGGAGCACTTCTCCATACTTCCACATGGTCGATAATACCTCATGTGCATAGTGATAGAATTCACTATCAATCTCCAAATTCTACACCTTTCAAATGAGAGAGAACCTCTTTAAATATAGGAAAAAGGGCGGCATATAAACTTAAGGGGTATTAGTCACACCTATTCAAAATAAAAATTCATAAATAATTAATAATCTATTAGTATTAGGCTATAACTATTTCAAATAAGATATGCTTAATAAAGCATATAATATATAAGGTTTAATAACCTTATATTAGAACATTATATAAATGTTATAAGGGTAATGACCCCTAATAACATTGTGTTCTAACATTTTTTTTTTTCTGAATTAACTGAACCAAGGTTCCATGCTCCACAAGGAGTATACATTAACTAATTTTGTTTTCTCAATATATCTCACTATCCTTGTTTGGCTTCCCTTAAATAGAGATTTCTTCCAAAGGACACAACTATTAGAACATAATGTTATTAGGGGTCATCTACCCTTATAGCATTTATATATTGTTCTATTATAAGGTTATAAAACCTTATATAGTATATGCTTATAAGCATATCTCATTTGAAATAATTATAGTCTAATACTATTAGATTGTTAATTATTTATGAATGATAGTTGTTGAATAGGTGTGACTAATACCCCTTCAGGTATTATGTCACATTTTCTCCTATATTTAAGGAGGTCTTCTCTCATTTGAGAGAAGTAGAATTTCGAGATTTATAGTGAATAACATCACTATGCACATGAGGTATTATTGACCATGTGGAAGTATGTAGAGGAGTATCCCCAGGTTCAATCTATATTATAATAGACCATTTTTGTAAGTATTTTAATAAAATGATGCTTTGTGAGGTTTTTTATCTTGTCTAATGTGTAAAATCTATGCTTGTATAATTTCATTTTATCTATTTTATTCATTTTATATTTTATTTATTATTTAATCAGTATCCTAAGATCATAATTTCTAACATGGTATCAGAGCCAATTAGGTTGTGTGAATCATTTCTATTTGATTTACTAAATTACTTGTATCATCATGTTTGGACTAATTTAACAACAATATTTCTTAAAAAATTTGAAAGGTGTAGATTCATTTGAGAAAGCTTGGAATCCATTTTTCTTAGGTAGTTATATGACATTATTTAAGTATGATTCATACCAATGAAGTTGGATTTCATTTCAAATAATTTCAAGTACATATACAATTTGGTAGTGTATGATGTTTATTTCTAAGTATTACATTTCATAATCTATTGTGCTCAATTTAATAGATCATTATCCCATGTTAAATATATCATGGAACATTTATCTATATTTTATCTGTATACGACCATTTTTTACATGATGTAATACTAGTTTTATATGTATAAAAAGAGATACAATCCAATGATTGTCAAAAGGTCCATTTCAAAATAACTAGTAAGAAAATTCTTGAAGGCTTCATTTAAATTACAAGCCATAGATTTTTCATTACTAAATTTAGAGAATTTGTTGCCCTTACATTAACAAGTTAGCAAAATTAATAAAATAAAATGGTTTTAATTCTATGTCTATGGAAACTATTAACTAAATTATTAAGGTCCTTTGTAGTTTAAAACCTAAATTTCAAAAATACTATCCAAAATGAAGATCTATAAATGAACAAATATTAAACATCCCCTAATAGAGTATGAGATCGATTCCTATAGAGTAGCATCCATGATCCACACAAGTATTTCCTTGTTAAGAATTTTAATATCTAAAAAAAACATAAATTTGTTAGCTACAAAGGAATCTTGCATGAAGAAATAACCAATCAATTTTTCTCTAGAAATATTTTTGTCAATTTCATGATTTGATTATTTAAATAATGGAAAATTAAAAATATTTCTTCAAAAGATCCATTGCTCAACATTTCAATTTTATCCATCACTATCAACACTTTAACACAAATCTATTTTTATTGATATCTAGAATGCAATAAAATGCATTTCCTATAAAACTGATGAAACAACACACTCGAATAACATTTTAAGTCTACAAACATCCATGATAATAGTCATGCCTTTTGGTTTGCATTACTAGACAAATGTATTGAATGTATGTATTTTATTATTACGATTCATTAAATTTGATACATAGTAGGCAGTGGAGTTTATATATAAAAACAAAAGGAATAAAGATAGAAGCCTCATGCCAACCATCACATTACAATATATTTATTTATCATCAACTCAATTCAATTTCAAAGAGAGTTTGAGTTATAAAACATAGGTTAATCATAGGTTGGAAATAACTAAGAAATTATAAAAAAAACCAAGAAAAATCTTGAGTTCTATAATAATTCCCAAAACCAATAATTCTCTAATGTCTTTGATCTTCTCTTAGTCAATGCATACCTATACAATTGATAACGTAGCCCAGATGCTAAATTTTCTTAGTACTAGTCTATGGTGCAACTTAGATGCCAAAAATATACTTCTTTAAGTTTTCTTATAAATTGTGTTGGGGCAATGTGGATGGTACATTAGTTATGTCAAATCCATTAGCCACTATTCATTAAGTTTTAAAAACAATCTCCAAGATATCATTTGAGATGATAGGAACTTGACGACGACCTGTTTCCTAGTCAATTTTCATGAATTATTATGTATAATGGCATTTTTTCAAAGTTCATCCAATCACAAAAGTGGGTAACAATCCTATGATTGATCTTGTTCAATATGCTATGGTCTATGCACAACTTCCACTATCTTTCTTTCTATAGTGCAAGCACAACTAGTTAGCCTTAAGATGAAGATCCAAGCTTAGTTTTTCCTATCTATTCTTCTCTAAACTAGATCTACAATTGAGAATGCTATTTGAAGTGGATATTCTATAATGACATCGATTAGTGGCATAATTCCTTTGGATTCTCAAAATATGCCTTCATATTGTTGTTGTTGCTCAAACCACATAGATATTAGGTAATAGGAGTGTGCTTCTTGGTAGGTGTGGGTGCTTTTGGGAAGACCACTAGCAATACAAATTTATTTGTAGGAAATATCAATATTTTTTTGATTTATTGATATCAATGTGGCCTTTATTTTCAAAAAGACTAGAGATATGAAATAGATGTAATTGTTGAATATGACAGGCCAATGTTATTGCTTGAGTCTATAGTTTACATCATGGTTATAAACATGCCTTTCCAAGAAATATATTTCAATAGAGTAGAATTCTCCACATATAGTAGCTATAATTTTTTTTATATGCTACACAATGAGGGACACCCACTAGCGAACCATCAATACTCTATGAATTGGTAAAATAATTCACCAAGATATAGGCTTGAGCATTGATCTTTCCTTAAAAATCGCAATTATCAACTATTGCCCTATTCCTTTGGTAGGCATTCCTACATACCTTTAATATTTTTTAAATATATCTTAATATCATGATAGTGTTAAGGTACAAGATGGTGTTAAGGATATGATATTTATGTCATCTTCTTAGAAAGGTACATGAACAAAATTATATAATAATTTATGTCTAGATATGATTCATTATTGAAAAATTACTTTAGTGAAATAACGCACTTGAGCTAGGAATATATCTTATACTAGATGCTATAAGAATCTTGTTTATGTTATGTACAAGACTTTTGATATGTTTAAAATTATATAGGATTTTTACTGTTATAATGTAAAACGGTGCATGTATTGAAGATCCACAATAGAGTTCTTACAATCATGTGATATATTTGTACTCTACATATGACCATTACTATAAGATAATCAAAACAAAATGTGATAGAAATGTTACAAGTTTATAAATAGTGTGATCACTTAAAAATCAGATCATATTAAATCACATTAATGTAAGGATAATGTTACACTTGAACATTAGTATTACAAGGAAAGTTTATAATTTACTTAAAGTATCATCCTCTCTCAAAATAGTAATCTTATCTAAATTAAAAGTCTCAATTTCTATCTCTTATAAATTTGTATATAAATCTTCTCTATAATAACATTTTCCCTTTAAAAAATTATTAGAATCTATTCTTCTATTATTACCTTTCCCCATTAGAGAAGTATATGAATATATTGAAGGGAAGTACTATTAAGGTTTTATTTTTTTCATTAATTTGTGTCCAAAATATATATATATGATAAGATATTATAAGAAATAAATTGATGAGAACCTTGGAGAAGTTCAAATGGATAGAAGAGTGATAATATTTGATATTTACTTAAATTTTATTACAACTAACATAATGAGGAAGTATTGTTTAGAGAAGAAAAGTTGGTCCTCTATTGTAAGTATGTTGAAGATGTTGTCATTGTTGTCAACAAAATGAAAATTGTTGATGGTGTTCTCATTAATGTCACTAGAGTGGTAGTGTGTGGATGGTTGCATATTTTGTAATAAAAATGTTGAACAAAATTATTATTTATGGTGATGGATGCCATGAGTTGTTTTAACAGTTGTTTTATATTTCATGTTGCTCATGTATAAGTGAATGATGTTGTGAATGTTTTATTCATTGTCTGTTGTTGTAAAATGTATAAAATAATTTATTATAGTCAGTGGCTTAGGAAGTTGCTTTGGTAGGCTTTGGATAGTGCTTTGTATTCCTCTGTATTTGAATATTTGGTCTTGCGGTTTGGAAGATAGACATAATCAAGTGTAAAGTATGTATTTTCCTATTTTTAGAACAAAGAAGTTACCTCAAAAGTTTCTTGAGTTAGCAGAATGACAATTGTGTTGTTGCATTCATGGAAGGTTCAAAGAAATGCTCCACATTTCTATACAGTTGGCGATGTGGTCTTGAGGTTTAGAGGATGAGCCAACATTATCTATATGCTTCATCATTTTAATTTTTAGTTGTTGAAGTGTACCACAATTCGAGTTTTCAATGTTCCATCTAAAGATTGTGTTTTTTGGGTTTGCAAGAGATATTGGTCTTGTGTCTATTTGCTTGTGCCAATATAATGTTGCATAAAGTTGCAAAACAAGGGCATGTAAATTTTTTTGAATATAATTTGATGCTTGTGATGTAATTTGTGTGATGTTATCTAATCTCTCTGGTACCACTTATTTGGAGTTAATATTTTGTGGGTTGAGTGTTTGATGGGTTAACTTGGTTGTTTGAGGTGTTTGTACAAATTTTCTATTGTGTGCTCTAGTATGAGAAAGTGTACAGAATTAAAGTAGGTCCTACTTATCTCTTGGCTTGGACAACATTCAATTTTCCTTTCTCACTAATGTTTTGGAGCTGACTTATTATGGTCATTGCACATTTCAATTTTTTGGTGACAAGGAGAAATTTTTTGAAGCTTGTAAAAGGTATAAATGAAGGATCAAGTGTGTGATCAAGAGTAGTAATTGAATGTTGTACGTTCAATGTGAATGCTAGAAGTAATGTGTTGAAATCAAATGAATGAGTGTGAATGTGCAAAGAAGTATTTGATGCATGTTGGAGGCAGTGAGCCAAAATTAGAAGAGTTTAAGTGAAGTATTGAAGGTAGTGAGCCAACATAAGTGTGTGAGTGAATGTTGGAGGTAGTGAGCTAAAGACAAAAGTGCAAAAGTGATTGTTGGAGGCAGTGAGTTGAAAGAAGAAGTGTAAGTGAAGTGTTGAGGACAATGAGTTGGAAGCAGCATAAGTATTGTGATGGTAGTTGATCATCAAATTCATCAAGTGTTGTATGTTGAGGGTGTACCCTCTTCCTATAAGTGTTGTATATGGTAGGCAGTTGTAAACTTCCCTTGGTTGATGCCATAAAACTCAGTTGTAAATCTTGTTTATCTTTGTGAGGTTGGATTTGGGCAGTAGCTCCAAGAAGCTTTTTCATCGTGGTTTTGTCGGTATAGATTTTCATTTTCTTAGTGTTTTAATTTATTTTCCCTTAATCCTAGGTTTT
The DNA here is from genome assembly GCA_007258455.2 of Sequoia sempervirens. Classification (NCBI taxonomy): domain Eukaryota; kingdom Viridiplantae; phylum Streptophyta; class Pinopsida; order Cupressales; family Cupressaceae; genus Sequoia; species Sequoia sempervirens. The sequence goes on along the minus strand of VDFB02260875.1, from coordinate 83,287 downwards.
TCCTACACTTTTATTAAGCTTGCTTAGGATAGTAAAGTGAGTTAATTATTTAATAACTAGGAGATAAAGTGATGAGTTTTCCTCCACCTTTTTAGGGTGGAGTGTTTACTTTTTCATCACTTTATTTAATGTTGGTGGTTTTGATGGTCAATTCTCATTGGTTGGTTTTCCTCTTCCATCCTCTCCTAAGTTCTATATAAACTCACTACCTAGCTTGTATTTGCATCTTTTGCATTGATCATTTTCAACTTGGAAGCTCTTAATATGATTTTGTCACATCAACATTACATAATCACTCAGAGTCCTTGTTTGCATTATTTATGTTTTTCTAGTTTATGTGACTTTGATTTTCTCTTAAAAAGTTCCTAGGGTTATTCAATCTATCTCAAAATTTTAACATGGTACTAGAGCTTTTCAAAAATCTAAGTTCATAAATTCTTGATTGAGAGATTTAGTTTTCTTATAAGATCTTCTAAATTCCCCATATGCTCTTCTCTTGTGTTTTGAATGATCTAGAGAATCAAAAAGGGTTCACAAAGATCTAATAACCTCTACATATTACATATGTTTTTTGTGAGTTCTAGGTGATTATAACATTTCTAGTTATAATGGTAGTATTTTTTAATGTTCCAATGCATTTGAAAGGCTCAAGAAAGTCAAGATTAGCTTTCATTTCATCCAAATTGGAGATAATTTGATAAAGTTGTAAATAGGGGTTTAAAGCTCAAATTTGGTGAATAGTTTTTCCCAAGAGCATTTTCAGCCAAAATGGACCTTGCCATTGCATTCATGAGGTCGAGGAGACAATTTTTGATATAAAATTTGCTTATATTTGGAAAAAGTTATTTTTCAGGGAATGTTTTTTACCTGGAAGGCTGTAGGGGCCCCCGAGTCATGTCTATGCAAGTCTGTATGACAATTTTTATTAAAAAAAAATTAAAATGTTTGTTGGGTGGCTTTATAGAAAAAATATTAAAAAAATTAAGTGTTAAATAGCACTTTTCCCTAAATAGCACTTAGTGGTTTAAATGGCACTTAGCGCTTGTAAAGTGCTTGGTGGCCTTTGCAAGCTACATCCCATGGCCTAAGTTGCTAGCCACCTATAGTAGGCGGGCGGTAAAATAAATCACCAATAGTAAAAATTAACCTCCAGCACTATCTCTAACCGCTAGCAATCAATTGTAACCCACCATCAAAAGTTAGCCAAAGCTTTGCTAGTCCGCTACCCAGCGGCCACCACCGCCAGCAACACCACCAATGAGCCACCAGGGGGCCACCATGGCTCCCCCTAAAGGCCAAATTGGGCCTTCTTTTCAAACTTGTATAACTTTTTTCCATCGTGTTTGTTTTTCAAAAAATGAGATATTATCATAAAGCTGGAGACAAGAAATTTCCATTCACAGAGTTATTGAAAAGATTTGTTTACCATTTATACTAGATATTTCAAGGTGAAGTTGTTTGTTGCTAATTTCTTTAACATGCCATAACTTTCGCCCCAATGCTCTAACTTTTGGAAATGAATAGGCATTGGAAAGGTATTAAAGCTCACACTACACAAATATAAGGCTAATTTTTCCAGATTTTATCTCAAGTTCATTTTATATTAGAATTTGTAATTTTGGCTATTTTGATCCTATTGAGCATTGTATCTTGGAAATGGTTTTGTAATCACACTGAACTATAAAGTTTCAGCCTTATAATATTTGGGGGTGATTTTTGATAGTAGTGAAAAGGGTGGGGGTTCTCTTCTCATTCTTGTGTTCACTTACTTTCTGAATTCTCTTTTGCATTTCTTCATCATGAGTTCAATAAAAGTTCCTACTCTAATTGCATACAACTATTTTGAGTGGAAATCACAAATGAATATTCACTTAAGAAGTCTTGGTTTCTATAGAATAACAATGGGACTAGAAAGTGAACCAGCTAAAGATGAAGAAAATTCTAAGTGGTTTAACATATGTAATAAAGCATATGGAGCATTGTGTTTGTCTATATCTCCTGATTTACTCTTTCATATTGAATCTTTGAATACTCCAAATGAAATATGGAAAAAGATAGAATCTCTTTTTGGCACTCAAGATTCTATGAGAGGTCATATGTTGGAGAATGAACTAATCAGTTTAAATCTAGGCAACTTCAACACAATTCAAGATTTCTTCACCAAATTGAAATCACTAAGGCTACAACTATAACAATGTGGAATTGATAATAAATATGAACAACAAATTCTAAATATTCTTTCAAAGTTAAGTTTTGAATATTTAGTATGTGTTTATACCTTCTATGCTACTAAGGATACATTTAGATCTCAATTCAAAATGCCATCTTTGGATATTTTTCTACTTCTCTCGTACAGGAGCAGGATAAGCTAATTCAAATAGACACTCTTAAGTTTTCTAAGTCACATGCCTTGGATTCCAACCTTGGCACAAATGAACAAAGAGGAGAAAGTAGTAATAAGTATAAGAAACAAAATAATAGAAAAGAGAAAAATAATCAAAACTTTGCTACTCCAAAAGCAAGTAATGAGACCTAATATTCAAAAGGTGACAAGCCTAAGAAAGAGAAGGTCAAATGTCCCTATTGTAAGAAACCCGATCATGATGAGCACACATTTTTGAAGAAATAGGTAGATCATTTGATGCACATTCTTGAGAAGAATAATCTTAGTGTTCATGATTCCATCAAATAGATTTTAGAAGAGGGTTCTCACAAGGCCAAAGAAAACAACAAGGGGAATGGAAAGGGAAATTCCCTTGTAGTAGTTGATTATCCACCATCCACATGTTTTTTGATTCAGGGGCTTCACACCATATGGCTTCAACTGAAGATGAGCTTGAATTTTTGGAGCCATGTTCTATGCCTTCCATTTTGATGGGTGACAACACTCCAGTTGAGGTGTGTGAGAGAGGTCTTTTGATATGGAGGATGACATATCTTAGGATGCTCTTTGTGTTCCCTCATTATCAACTAATCTCCTATCAATCTATCAAATCACTCACACAGGTACAAGCAAGCGAGTTGATTTTACTCTTGATTCAATGGTGATTTGTGAGATGCACAATGATTCTATAGTTACATTTGAGAGAGAAGATCATCGGACTCAACTTTATTTGTTCTCTCACTTTGTTCCTAATCCACCTTTGACTGTTCTACTCACTCATTCAGATGATGTGAGTAATTTTTGGCATCAACGGTTTGGCCACTTGAACTACTACTACTTGCAACAGCTTAGCAAATAGGACATGATTACAAGATTTTCTATAGTTTATTTTTCTAAAGGTTTTTGTCATGGTTGTATTCCTGGAAAGCATCCTAAAGATTAGTTTGACAAAGGAAAAGCTTGGAGAGCCTCACACATTTTGGAGTTGGTACATAGTGATTTAGCATGGCCATTTCCACAACCATCTTTCAGTAGAACCTGATATGTTTTGACATTAATTGATGACTTTTCTAAGTACATCATTGTGTACTTTCTCAAACAAAAATATGAAGTCTTTTATTAATTCTTGGAGTACAAGGATTTTGCAGAGAAACAAACTGGAAAATCTATCAAATTTCTACATATAGATAATGGGGGGAATATGTCAACCACAGGTTTATGTAGTATTATTCTTGTAGAGAAGGAGGTTTGATAGCCTCGAGTCTTGAGACAAGCAAGAGTCTTCAAGGAGAAAATGGTCCTCAACTACCCTGAGACTACCTCAACAAAAAAAAGCTTAAGTGGTGCGGTAAAAAGGCGAGAGTTCTAGAATTAGAAAGAGTAGGTCACTAAGGTTTTCTGGATAGACTAGTGAGTTCTTGAACAAAGGATGATAGTGTGGCACATGGATGATAGTGTGGCGCTTTGGCATCCTAAAGGCACGCTAACATCTCATATGGACTAAAAACTAAGAGTATCACGGAAAACAACTTAAGTGACTTCTATATTTCTAACTACTAAGAACTCTTAGAATGCGAGAAAATAATAAACTATAATAGAGAGTAAAATAAAGTAAACTAAGTGAAATATAAATGTCAAAGCAAGAGAATAAGAGATAGAAAATATTCAAAATAGACCAAGCAATGAAGCCTCTAAAAAATGAACATATTCAATACTTGCACACATAAGACCGAGAGAAAATTTTTGGGGTTGTTTAGGGGCTTGCCTCAGTCAGACCCTTGTTTCAGTGTTCCCAACTCCACAGACAACTAGATAGATAGATAGAAAGATAAATAGACAAGATAGTAAAATGCATAGAAAAGGGATGTGAGAAATCCCAAGATTCTCAAAGACACGAGACAAGTAAGATATCACCTACAAGGCTTGAGGAATCCAAAGAGGGAGAGAGAGGGACATATGAGAGCCAAGAGAGTTGTAGACAATGTTGTGAGAATGTGAGTGTTGTAGAAAGGAAGACAGTTGAGCAAGCAAGAGAGGAGAGAAATACTTCCAAGAAGAGATAATGTTCAAGAGAGGCCAAGATAATTCAAGAGAGAAGCCAAGAGAGAAAGAATCAGAAGAAGCAATAGAGTGAGAAAGATAGATTTAAAAGAGAGAAAATGAGGGAAAAAGACATTCTTGATCCGTTACAAGGCATCGCAAGTCATTACCACCAACAAAGGTAAGTGACAGATGGCAAAAAACTTAGAAACAATCATTTGAATGTTGAAATTTCGTAGGACGCTAGCTCATAGTATGTGGATGTCTGCACGGCGTGCTAGTGTCCATACAAATCACACTACAAAATGGCCAGAACAAGGAAGACACAAGGTTTGATGCAAAGTTTATACACAAAGGTAGTTGTTGAAAAGGGGTCTTGACCATCCTGAGAGGGGAAAAGGCTAATGCAAGAGCTAAAATGAGCCTTCACAAATTCTAAGGGAGTGGACACTAAAGTTGATGCAAAAGTGCAAGTGAAATTGCAAGGGGTGCAAATTTACAACACTACAATGCTTCAAAGGGCATTGATTTGCAACATATAGCTCCCTATAGTCCTCAGGAGAATGGAGTTACAAAATAGAAGAATAAATCCTTGAAAGAGATGTTTAATTGTATTATTCACTCCAAGTCTTTGGCACCACCATCTTGGGTAGAATCCATTAACTATGTGTGTTTATCTAGAACCAAGTTTCTCACAAAGTTGTGAAGGGGGTAACTCCTTTTCAAGCTTGGAGTGATTGGAAACCATCAATTATGCACTTTTAGTGTTTGGATCTAGTGCATGGTCCCACATTCCATCATAGAAACATAAGGCTATGGATTTGCAAAGAAAGCCTTACATATTTGTTGGTTACCCAAATGATGTCAAAGGCTACAAGTTTCTTCATCCTACCACACATGAGTTGTTCATTGAGAGGAGTGTTTGATTTGAGGAGAGTTCTTCTAGTCCTTCTCTCGACACTTCTCCTACCACCATCATTTTGGATTCCTTGTATCATGATAATAGTTCTTCAAAGGATCATAATCCTTTGGATCATGATGAGGATTTTTCTTCCTCCACTTTAGATGATGATAGTGATCATAAGGATGCATATAGTTCATCTTCAAAGGATGATGATTCTCCTCCTTCTCTAGCTGTAGGGCTTCTTTGGGTTCATTAGATGTTGTAGTCAGTAGGTGATTGGGTATGGGATCCTTCAAATCACAAGAAAACAAGGTCACAATTTTAGGATGCTCCACATTTCTTCCTTGCTTCATCTTTGGATCCATAGAAATTTCGGGAATCTTTTGGTGTTCCAAGTGGGATACAGCAATGAAGGAAGAGTTTAGTTTCTTGAAGAGGAACCACACTTGGGATCTTGTCCCACTTCCTAAGGGAAGGAGACTTGTTCGATGCAAGTAGGTCTATCGAACAAAATATGCAGTAGATGGGTTGGTTGAAAAACATAAGGCTCACTTGGTTGCAAAAGGATTCTCCCAAGTTCTAGGGATTAACTACTATGAGACTTTTGCACCCATCACCAAAATGAATTCCATCTGACTTGTTTTTTTCTATCACTGCAACACATAGATGGGATTTTCATCAAATGGATGTGAAAAGTGCTTTCCTTCATGGTGATCTTCAAGAGGAGATATACATGGAGCAGCCAGAGGGGTTCGTTCAGGATAATTCACTTGTATGTTGTCTCTGGAAGTCTCTCTATGGCCTCAAATAGGCACCTTGGGATTGGTACACCAAGATGGACTCCTTCTTTCTGAAAATTTGGTTTACTCAATGTCATTATGATCCTAATGTTTGTATTTTACAATAGCATGATACTCACCTTCCTAATTATATATGTCAATAACTTGTTGATCACAGGGAGTCACTCATCCACCATTTAGGTAGTGAAAACCTCCCTTCATGATCAATTTTTGATGTCAAAATTGGGCTTGTTGCACTACTTCTTAGGGATTGAGATCACTCAGTCTTCTCTATTCTAAATCTATGCTCTAAAGGTTTCACATGGTTGATTGTAAGCCTACACTGACTCTATTCTTGTCAGGGGTCAAACTTGAGGCTAAGTGTTCTTCACCCTTGGTTGATGGAACTTTGTATCGACAGCTTGTTGGTAGTCTCATCTATCTGACTCATATGAGGCTTGAAATTTCATATGCAATGGGCATGGTCTCTCAATTCATGCAAGATCTACATGAGTTGCATTGAAAAGCAACTAAGCAGATTCTTCACTACATCAAGGGTACTCACAATTATGGTATTCATTATGCAGTGGACGTGGATTTTAAATTGGTGGGACACATAGATTCAAATTGGAAAGGTAATTCTCAGGATCACAAGTCTACTTCAAGATATTGCTTCTCCCTTGGTTCCTATCCATTTTTTTGCTTGAGTAAGAAGCAATCTATTATTTCTCTTTCATCTAAAGAGGTTGAGTATCAAGGAGTGGTTAATGCTACTACTGAGGCCATCTAGCTTTAAAAAATTCTTAGATTTTTGTATTCCCTTATAGAAGCCCATAGTCATCTATTGTGACAACTAGAGTGCAATTCAAATCTCTCATAATCTATTCCATCATCAACAAACCAAGCACATTGAGATCCATATGCACTACATTTGGAGGATGATTCATTCATAGATCATTTATTTTAAGTATTGTCTGACATCATATTAGACTACCGACATCTTCATCAAACCCTTCACTGAGAGCAAGTCCCTTCATTTGCAAGCTTTGTTGGGGTGCAGTTGATGTCCTCTTGGGGGGCTGCTTAGTCCTTCTCGTCTTCTTCTCTCTCTATTCTAGGGGGTGTTACCTCTCTATTTGTGGGTGGCTTCTTCTTCTTTGGGGGAGGGGGGGGTTTGATGTGTACATGGGTACCTAACATGGCCTCATTTTTTTGAGACTCATCATCTTTTGCATCCTCCTAATCTATGCTTAAGGGGTGTTGGTGTAGGTTTTTATTTTCCCTTAATCTTAGGTTTTAACTACACTTTTATTAAACTTTCTTAGGATAGTAAAGTTAGTTAATTGTTTAATAACTAGGAGATAAAGTGATTTGTCACCTCTATTCTCTCCTAAGTTCTATATAAATTCACTACCTAGCTTGTATTTGCATCTTTTGGATTGATCATTTTCAGCTTGGAAGCTCTTAATACAATTTTATCACATTGACATTGTATAATCTCTTAGAGTCTTGGTTTGCATCATTTATGCTTTTTTAGTTTATGCAACTTTGATTTTCTCTGTAAAAGTTCCCTGATTTATTCAATCTATTTCAAATTTCTAATAGGTTTTTTCCTTGTAGGGTTTTCCATGTAAATTTGGTGTTGTGGTTGTGTATGTGCTTTGAATGCTTTATTTGGTTATGACAATAATAAGTCTGATTGATAAAATTGAATTGAATTAGTTTGAGAGATACATTGATTCACCCCCTCTTAGTATATCTATGTGTTCTAACAATTGGTATTAGAATTGAGTTCCTTGGTGCAGCCTAAACACTAAAGGTATATCTTGGTTTAGAGCTCATGGCTCAAAAGGATTCATCTTCTAAGGAACCACAATTTGATGGGAACAATTATTCCTTCTAGAGTGTGAGGATGGATGCCTATCTCTCTTTGCCAGGGTATGATGTTTGGAGAGCTACTAAGGATAGTTATATTGAAATTTCTCATCCTATTACTAATCCAAATGCAAAGAAGGATCATGAGAACAATGCTAAGGAAAAGAATGCTATCCTAAGTGGGTTAGAAAATTCTGAATTTGTTAAGGTAGTGCAATGCAAAATCACCAACGAGATATGTGATAAGCTCAAGAATCTCTATGAAGGGAATGACAGTGTGAAGAAATCAAAGTTGTAATCTTACTGGACATTATTTGAGAACCTGAAGATGAAAGAAGAGAAAAAAGACAGATATTTTCTCTAGGTAGATGAAGTTATCAATAGAATCAGAGGCCTAAGATAAGACATATCCGACTCTGTGGTGGTGAAAAAAAATTGAGAACTCCCCCTCACTGGTTTGACTCAAAAAAAATTGCAATTGAATATTATACCTTACACACTTAATCCCTAAACCCCATATCCTAAACCCTAATCCCTATACCTTACACAATTAATCTTATGCACAACAAGTTGAATATTATCCCTCAATCTGCAACCCACTACCCTCTACCCTCTACAGGTATTCATTAAACCCTAATCCCTCAACCCTCAACCCTATACCTTAAACCCTAAACTCAAAAACCTCAACCTTCATCCCTATAACCTATACCCTAACCCTTATATACCCTAAACTCAAAACAATTACATACATGCATAAAAGCATGCATACATACATACAAGCATTTATAAATACATACATACATACATACATACATACATACATATAAGCATACATAAAAGCATACATACATATACATACATACATATAGGCATATATGCATACATACATACATACATACGTATATGCACATACATACAAGCATACATTCATGCATACATACATACATACATACATACAGATAGGCATACATACATATATACATACTATAGTGTAGAAAAATGTATCCCTTTACATTTTCACTCTTGTTTCGGCCCTCCTAATTAAAATGGACTTAATAATGCATTAATTTAGTGTTGAAAAATACATCCCTTTACATTTTCACACTTGTTTTGACCCTCTTAATTAATTGGACTTAATTATGCCTTAATGAGCCCCATTTTACATCTACAAACCTAATAAATTACATTTTCCGAAGGGGAAATCCAACAATAATTAATACCAACACATAAAACTTTACCTTGAGCAATGTGTGTTCCATGAATAGGGACCAAGGACCCATTGGCGAATGGGCCTTCCCTAGGTCTTTGAACCTAAATTTAAAATATTTTTTTGGTGATATTTTAAGGTCCCTGAATTTTTATTTCAATGTCGACTTGTAATATTTGAATTATAGGAAATTAAGGATACATACCTATAAATACAAGGTTATTTTCTAAGTTTCACCTAGAGATTTTATGCAAGCATTCCTAAAGAAAAGTTGATGATCAAGAGCATTCAAGAGTAGAATTATTAAAGATTTATTGCAGCATTCAATATCCATTCATCATGTTAAAGTCTAGTTCTTGCATCATGCATGTTTTGGAGCTAACATTGTGATGTAGGTTTCAAGATCAAGTTCAAGCATTCAAAGCATTATTCAAGTATCAAGATCCACATCCATTGAAGCCATTTCATTCAATTTGTAGATCTACATTCAAAGATTCATCCAAGGATTTGTTGAGTGGTAACATAGCATTTTCCATTCATCATTCCTTCCTTTCATACTTTCATTATTTCAATTCAAGGTTTAATTACCCAAATGGGGTTTGACCAAGGCAAACCCCCATTCACCAAAAACAAAAAAAAAAATATCTCTTGTGTTTATGTTGTAGATTTAGGTTGAAGAAGGATTGAATACCTTTTGAAGTACAAGATTGGAAAAGTCATCAAAGTTGCAAAAGTTGTCAAAGTTGTCAAATCACATAATCTAACCTACATATGTGATTTCCAACTTTTCAACATTGAAACTTGGACAAATCAAAAGCTATATATCAGCATGAGAGGCTCCCAAAAGATTTCTTAAAACCCTGACGAAAGACCCATTTTCCCATGGGCGGATGAGTCCTTGACAGCCTCCCAAAAGTGACTTTTGTTGATTGGTAAACATCATTCTTCCCTTCTCAAATCCGCAATCAGTTTTTTGTTTCTTTTAATATTGAGTTTCATATGTTGTTTCAAGTTTGAATTGGCATAATTGTGTAGATTTTCTATTTTTAGTTTTTCTCCCAAAAGCGTTGTTTGAACTTGACCCCAATCCTCAAAGCATAGGAAAATATGAAGATTCTCACATTGACTTGATTCACCTAAGGTTTGATAGTCAATTCTTTGTGTGGATCTCATTTCCTAATGAAATAGTGAGAAATAGGTGCATCATAACCCCCCATTGTTCATCATCCCATATTTTGGTTCCTCCCCTATTTTTTGTTGTTTCATTTTAGTGAACTTGACTTTTGAGCATCATAACTTTCTGATTTTGGAGTCCATTTTCAAACCCATTTATAGGATTTGCATTACTTGTATTGCATTGCTTTGATTTTCATCTCGTTTAGGGTTCTTACCTTGCATTGATTTGCATTTCATTTAGGGTTTTAGGTTTGCATTTTTACAATCTTTAAAATCTAGAAAATTCAAAAATATAAATTATTTTGCATATGTAGTGTTTACACAACATTGCATGATCAATCATTTACATCAAAAAATTGAATCAAAATTGTATCTCAAATTAGGCCTTTTTTCTTGTCATTTAGCATCGTTTTGCAGTTGCATTTAGAAATGATTTTCCAAAAATTTAAAATTGTAACCAACTGTTTGAAACCACAATATGAAAAGCATAAGAATCAACTTAGAAATTTGTAAATTAATTTTTAAAAACCCTAAAGCAAGATCCATTCAACCATGGGTGAATGAGTCCTTGATCGGGGCTTTTTCTAAATTTTTGAGCATCAAAAACACTGTTTCTGCATTTTGGATTCTTGCATTTAGTTTGTTGTTTTTGTTTCCAAAATTTTTGTTTGCTGAAATTGTTCATATTAAGGTTAATTTGTCAAATTCAGTGCATTGTTCGAATTTAAAATTTGCATCATTTGCAGGTTTTTACATAGCATAATCAAAAAGTTATCTTGTTTTAAATTTGGAAATTGCTTTTACATACTTGCATTGCATTTTACATTCTAGGGTGTTTGATTGCATATTGCTTATTATCCATTTTGGGTGCACCTTGGGTTTGAGAAACTTGTATGAGCTTCACAACTTGGTGTCTTATTTCCAATACTATCATGATACGTAGTTCGATACTTATGTCATCCTGCAATACATCACTCATTGTGGATCTTTGGTTTTCTAACTCTTTCACTCATAGTGTTGACACTAGTCAACCCACTATGGACCATATCCTTGACAATTCATTTCCTAGGACCGCCTTATCAAAAACTAATGTCACTAATGTTGAATCAAAGGTTGCTAATGTCCCTCAAGAGAACCTAAGAAGAATGGATGAGGAATTAGAGAAATTGCAAAAATTTGTGAGTTCTGAATACATTGCTCGTGTTCTATTTCCTACCATAGATAACATGAGGAGAATAATTGATAATGAACAAGGAATAGAAGTTTTGCATAACTTAAATCACATCATTACCAACCACATCCCAACAATGACTAGTTGTGCTCAAGCTTTGGGGTATATCCAAATTCAAGGTGGAAATTTAATTCCTCCTTCCACAACCATAACCTCTATACCGACATTCACTAATCCAACGGTTACTACAACCATACAACCTACTAGCAATATCCATACTACCTTAGGTATTTCCACTAGGAATCCCTCTAGCTTTGTGCATTCAAATCTCATATCTCCTCATCCATCCCACCTCACAAATTTACAATTCACTTGACCTCTAAATACATATACACCTCCACATTATTCACCTCTTCACAACACAATAAATGATCTCATCCTTAACCAACTCTTGCAAAATGTTTCATCCCTCCAACAACAAATTGCTACATTGAGTTAAATTCAAAATGGTCAACCTTCACAATATGTTAAAATAAACCCCTTATCCTATGAGATATTGAGAACAAAAATGCCACAAGGTATAAAGATTCCTATATTTGAGAAATATCATAGGAAAGGAGATCATGTTATCCATGTTTCCACATACACAACCCTATGTAGTGACTTCATTTTTTAGGATAAACTCTTGGCTAAAATATTCCCTAGATCCTTGAAGGATACTACTTTGGAATGGTTTTTCTCCTTACCTAATAACTCAATGTGTTCATTCAATGAAACTTTTGATCCCTTTCTCAATCACTTCCAAATATGTATGGGTCCTAAGATGACCTTAGCTAATTTAGTGACATGCAAACAAAAGGATGATGAAAAGGTCATTAATTTCATAGCACGATGCCAATTGCTTTACTCACAAATAAGCATTAATATTCTCGATGTTGACCTCCAAAAAATATTTATTACCGATTTTTAGAACAAAATCTGAGCTAAAATTGAGATGTTGAAATTCCCTTCCTTTACAAACTTGTGTACTGCGCTTCGTGATTACCAAAATTCGGTTTGTAGTCGTGAAGTGAAACTCCCTCCATCCATCCTAAAAAAATTTGAATCAACACCTCAAACCAACTATCAACCATTCAAGAAACAACATAAGGGATTTTTACAACTTAATCCCCCTCAACCAACTCAACATGTTGACATTCAAAGGGCTGCCATAAAGATGACAAATTCATACACATTTGGAGAAAGAAATAGATAATTTACTCCTTTACCCAATACCCTTCATAACACCATGTTGCAGCTCTTAAACAAGAAATTAATTTCCTCACCCCGTGTTAGAGCTCCTGATCCAACTAAGCCTTTACCTCCAAACTATAAACAAAATGCCTATCACCATTTTTATCGACAAAATGGAAATGATATGGAACCTTGTAAGCATCTTAAACATATTGTGCAAAACCTCATTGATTCTAATCATATTCAAATTGGTGGTGTTAATGATCAAGGTAATAACCCCTCCCAACCAAAACTTGCAAATATTTAATAATATTTCCAAATCATAACATATCCTTTGTCAAAGCTAATGAAACTAAGAATGATGTAATGAATGTTGACACAAATGATGAAAACATGAAAGACAATGAGGAAAATCCTATGGAATGTATGATTGGAATGATTGAAGTTCAACCTCGTAAGGGCCTAACCAAAATTCCCCTTGACATTGCTTTCTCACAACATGAAATAATCAAACATGCACCCAATGGTCTTCTTTACATAGCTGGAAGAATCAATAACAAGCCTACTAATGCGATATTAATTGATCCCATCTCTATAGAGAATGTGATCACTAAAGAATGTTTATTTGTGCATGATCTTTATCAAGATACTTATGAACAACTGAAAGCATGGATCAAAATGCATAATGGTTTTGCTTGCCCTATTATAGGTTCAATAACTCTTCCTTTAAAATTTGGACCAAAAACATTAACTATCTCATTTTCCATATCTAAGAAGATGAAGAGCTAAAACAACATGCTATCGGAAAGGTTGGGTCATCTATCTCACAAACAAAAAAGGATAAGATATTTTGGAAGAAATCTCAAGATCTCCACACAAAGAGTAGAGTAGACATTCTAATGAGCATGGATGATGATGATCTAGAGAGAAGATTCAAAAGGAGACAAAAGAAGCTTCTCAAGAGCCTCTAGATGTACAAGAAACTGTTAATATGCTCTCTCTAGAAGGTAAAAAATATCAAGATGTGTCTAGATAGAAAAATGAGAAAGATACTAACAATATGCCCCCTCTGGTGAGTACAAATGATAGGAAAGTGATGATGCCATAAGGGCACAAATGGAAATTTTTCACTTCCAAAACAATTGTAAGATCAAAGGGAGTAGTTCAAATGTCAGGCGAAGAAATTAAGAGAGGTAGTGAGCCTAAGGTTGTCCTCACCCATTGGACTTCTGGTGGAGGCTAATGGTGTGATTCAGATATACCATGCACCATCCTCTTTGGAGGAAGTAGAAGGCACATAAGTGTAGTTGACTTGTCAAGTTCAAACCCTAACTGTTGCAAAGAAATAATGGGACAACAGCTTGATGCAACTCAAATCAGTCTACAAGAATAATTTACCATCAAATTAAGTTGAGTTTGATTTATGGTATAAGATATCTTTTATTTTTGTTGTATAGACAATGTAGATCAATGTGTATTTATAGAGATATTTTATATGACATCCCAGACAGAGTAAAAGTTGCATAGATTAAGGGGGGGCTTATAATTTTTGCATGTATAGAGTAATTTTTGTTACCCTTTTCCCTTGATGTCAATGGAGGAGAGAGAAATGTGCATCAAAGGGGGAGTGTGTGTGCACATCAATTGGTTTTTCCATCAATGACAAAGTGGGGTATTATTGCAGCTTGATAAACTTGGTTGTAATTGATTTCAAAAGTATGTTTGAGATTTTCAGTGTGTAGAGATATCAAATGGTGCAAGTCAGCATTGCAACAATGTATTAAGTATTAGCAGCGGATTTAATATAACAAATATTAGAGTTAATATAATTTATAATATACAATTTATCAAAATAAATGTGAATAATTATTGTAAGCTGCAAACATGTGATAATTAAATAATCAACATAGTAAATGGAATAACACCTCCACAGGGATTAATCATATTAACACCAAGTCATATAGACAATATTCTCAATATTATTGAATCAATGGTTCTCAATACTTATCTTAAAGCCACAAAAAGGTTGTTGTTCAACACTCAGTGGAACAGTTATGGATCTATGTTGTTTCTTGGCATAAACACCCCTAGAGGAACCGGTTCTTGCATAGAACCCTAACCTGCCTCAAAGGTCCTTGCAATTAAACTACTTACTTCAGAGGGCCTCACGGTAAACTACCTACCTCAAACGGACTCATGGTAAACTACCTGCCTCAAAGGACCTCACAGTAAAACTACCTGCCTCAGAGGGCCTCACGGTAAAATCCCTGGCCAAGAAAATACCAAGTGTATGTTGTACCCCGAGTTGGACACACGTTGTGTTCCCCTTCTCCAAATGTTTAAATACCCACCTAGACCCTAACCTTCACTCTTTTGTGCCCTTTTTGTTCATCTTTCCTTTTTCTTTTCTCTCCTTGAATGTTCTTCATCCTTGAATGTTTTACATGTTTCACATGAATGATTTATATATCCTTTTAAGGGGTGGTTTCCAAACCATCACACCCTTTCACAAAAGGTTGCCTTTTAATAATTATTTAAATAAATAATTATTCTTCCCATTTTTAAAGAGGGTTTATGCATATTTTTATTAATATCTCTTTTTAACCAAAGGATCATTTTATCCTTTATTTTTCTATCTCCCTTTTTAACTCTAATGGGTTATATCATAAATATTCTTGGGGAAAAAGTCACATAACACCAAAAGAGAACTAGTCCACTCTGAAGGTTCATCTTCACCATAGGCAACCCACAATCTAAAGATGATCCCACATTTCATAGGATAGCTGAGTTCATGCTTAACTAAGGGTGTTATGCTCGTGACAACAATTATTTCCACGTACATTTATTGCTACTACCAACACCCATTTTCTAGTTCTAATCACCCCTATGTATTATCGTGGCAGCTTATGGAGACTCTAGAAGCATTTAAACAACATGATTTTCTAGCTAACCATTTTTTTAACCATTATTTTCCCTAGTAGTTACATTTATATATGTCAATAGAGGTATTTTTATGGTTGGTTTCTTTAAGTTTGCAGCGAGAGTTTTTTTTCAAAGGCACAAATTCATTGTCATCTTCCAGCCTACTTAACAATAATTATCTACCACCACAAATTACCTACAGTGACTTATTGTTGCCAAAAAATCATTTTTTATGCCATAAAAATATTTTCTTGTTATGTATTCATTGTTTCCCATTGGTTTTAATGGTTTTTGGCCCCCTCCAATAGTTCCAAATGCATGCAAGTAGTTTTTCCCATACAATACTATTTTTTCATAATCCTTTTGGCATCTTCTTGGATTATGATAGTTGTTTCTTTTTTCATGACAATTTTACATTTCTTGGGTAGTTTGTAGGTAGATGGATTTTTTTTTTACAAAGGGGAATATTGTGTTTGCTAACATCAATATGAGGTCATTCATACAAACAAACCACCCAACCTACCCCTAAACCCTATTTTTTTACCTAAGGGAGTTAAACTTTTTCTTTTTGGCATAACTAGGGGAAAAAGTATTAAAATGTGATGAACAAGATATCATAAAAAAGTTCATTCTAAGCACTTTCTAGTGGTGCGAGGATTTTTTCTCATATTTTTCTGCTGATATATTTTATTTCCTATCAAAATAAAATGTTCTTTTTTGACTCAGCTCATAACATTTGGCTAGTTCCTCCATTTTTCATGATTCTTGCAATGTTAGAATTTTTAGAGCTCTCCACATCTATCCATACATTTTTCTATATTTTTGAAGTTTGAAGTGTATTTTATTCAATCTTTCATGTTTTCACATTCTAGTTGATTGCTTGGACATTTTGGCACTTAAAAAATTGGTTTGCGTGGGATGACTTGTTTTAAGATATTTTTTATGTTTTCTAGTATGTTTTCCTTTGTAGGCATTTTAGGCATCTTTTGAATGCAATTTCTCATTTGCAGATGCATTGAGATAAATTTTCACTCTTATAAATGTGTCTAGGGACTACACACATCATGTTGTGCCTTATTTTTTACTTGCACTAATTTATAAAGTGTCATAGAGGGTTTGTTTTTTGTACCTTCTTACTTGCAATCACAACCTTCTCTACCTTCATGTGTGTGTGCCTTATTCTATACACCCTTTTCAGTTGTAGGTACTCTTGTGCATATTCAGATGATGTATCTTCTCCTTCATGCACTACAATGTGACACACAATTTCAATGGACTTTTCATCCCTCTCTTGTCAACATTATGGGGAGTTTCTTATTTTTTATGCTAATGCTTCATTAGTTTCCCTTTGGAGTGATCTATGTATCTAGTATTTGTTCTAATTGACTAAGTGGGTGCATTTGTTGGCTACCCATGCATTTTGGCAAGATGGAACATATACTATATAGACACTCTTGCATTGTTATTTTGTGGAGGAAATCTTCCATCCTTAGTTGATCAATTTATTTATATTATTGGCACATTTATTTTTTACTTGCTTATTTGCATTGGTTGAGTAGTAGTTTTGGGGTCACTCATGCAAATTAATATACCCTATGTATTTTTTACTGTTACATTATTTATCTCTATTTACCATCTAATCATTGTTTAAGTAGTGTCATTATAGGCACTCATGTATATTTTTCTTCTTTATTTGATCATCACCCTAATTTTAGATGAAGTTATTCAACTTTAACACTTTAGGGATCATCATTCAATAGTTATTTGTAGCTTCTTCATGCTTTAGTGGTGTTCATGTTCCTATTATTTTTGGGACATTGTTTTTGGAGGCTTCTTAGTCCTTGTATTTCTCTCTTTTGGAGAGGATTTTTCCCATGAGGTTTTCTCCTTTTCTTTGGTTATGAGAGATTATTTTATTTATACATGGATACCTAACCAAGCTTAATTGTCAAGACCCATCTTTTTCATTTTATGCATTTTTCATTTAGATATGTTGGATACTCCATAATTTGCACTTAAGTGGGGTGTTATAATAAAAGGGTATTTACCTAATTAATTTTTCACTTACTTAGGTCTATTTTCACTGTAGCTACTTAATCATACTTAGGTCATGTGATTTTTGTGTCTCAAGTTATAGAATGAGGGAACATGTCATGATCTTCTTTTATCCTCGCCTAGGATTTTATCTAGGGTTATTTTTTTGCTTCTTTTTTTATTGTTTCCTCTTATAAATATTAATTATTGTGCTCAATTGTGAGGATTCCACATTAATGATGATTCATGTTTTGGATCAATATCTCTTGGTCTCCATAGCTTTGTTATTTATCTTTGTGTGGCAAGTGTTTGATTACAAGTGGTCATTAGGATTCATAAGGTTAAGGAATCAAGTCCATCAATCTAGACATAAAGTTAATTTATGCAGTGTAAGACTCATTATTTCATGGATATTAGGTAGAATATATAATTCATATAATTTCATTTGGAATCGTCTTTGATGATGATTGTCGTTAAAATAGATATTAATTTGTAGTGTGAGGTAATATTTAATGAAAGTTCTTATTAAAAATAAAGCATTTAAACTTTTATGGAAATAGGCACCACATAGACCAACAAATACTTTTTACAAGTGGACGTTTTTATTTTCTTAAAAGAACATATTTCTAAGGTTGATGAAGTTAGTGACAATACACATCAATTAGTGTTTTTTTTAATAGCATGGGTGAAATTACCCAAGCAATCATTTTGAAATTACTTGAATATTAATGAAGAATTTGTGTTGTATGGATGACCCCAACCACCATGAAGAGGATGGTCACAATCATAGATAATTCAAAAGAGGAATGTGATGTTGTGAATGAGAACTTTTGAATTTCAAATGTAACTACTAATCTAAAAAATGATGTGAAGTGTTTGTAAATGTTTGTGTAATACTAGATATTATATATTCTGGTATTTCATTAAATATTTTCTTAATGTTTTGTGTGATTACATCTATATGAATATGATTTTTCAAAATCATAATAAACTAGGTATCACTATAAATGTTGTTTCTAATTAATATGATAAATGTTTAATTATTTTAATTTTAACACCATTAATGTCTTATAGCTTATATTTAAAGAGTCATTAATACTTATGCTATGAATGTGGGGTTAGCATTCCCTTTTGGAAGCTTTGGTTTTGTTCATTCAACCCTCTTACTAAACCCCTCAATATCACGCTACTCTAGGTTAGATTACCTAATCTCCCTCTTCATTTTAGGGAATCTATTATCTTGAAGATGTTGGCAATGTGATTGGTCATTCTCTAAGGATTGATTCAACTTCAAACTTTTTCCACACTACCTATGCTCATATTTTGGTTGAAATTGATATTTATAAGGTTCTTTTTGGGGATATTGTCTTTATGGTGGAAGGTAGGCCCTACACTTAATAGTTCAATTATGAGGGTATTCCCTTTTAATGCAGTTGATGCTTCATCATTGGACACCTTGCTTCTAATTGTGCATACTATTGCCACAAATGGAAAATTTAACTACTTTCTCAAGAAATACCCTTCTCGAACATTTAACAATTAGGAATTTATGAAACTTTAAGGATTTTAGGTCCCCTAAGGCTTCCCAAATATTAATGGGCCCTAGGAGGTTAATTTTCATATAGTGGATCCCTTTATGATTGACATTGATTTGCAACTTTCTTTGCTTCCTACTAGAAATTCTTATCTTGACCCAATTTTGGTTACTCCTTTTGAGCCTAAAACTATCAAGGTGTTTTATTTTGGAACACTTATACATCCTTTGCATTAAAATTATGTGCAACATCTAGCTTCTTTGGTTATATGTTCTCCCTCTCTATGTGAGGTGGATCAAGTTAAGGTGATGGTAGATAATTTCCCTCCCCTTTCCCCTCAATCAAAGGATTGATGCGTCTTGGAAAATTGTCCAAAGAAGGAAGAGAGGTATTCCTAAACATATCTCTATTCCTAAAACCCATTTAATGGGTGTGAAAATTGTTAGGCTAGGGTCATACATAGTGTAAGTTGCATATCCTTTCATTGTTTTTTTGGGTAAGCTATTTATGTGGGGTAGTTGTTGTGGGGAAACTTCGTTGCAATTGTGTTATTGTCTAGATTTTCTGTTAATTTTCGTCTTACCTTTCTAAAAGGTTTTTAGGTCCCTTCAAAACCTATTTTTACCCCTTAATCAAAAATTTATAATTAATAAATTAATAAATTAACCCAAAATAATAAAATATTACAATTATTAATTTAGTGATTGACATTTTTTCACTAAGTTTGGCTATTTATCATTACTTTATTGATTTCATCCAAGAATCATTCAAGTTACAATCAACTATCATCCACATAGTTCACACATTTTTATTTAATGTAGCATGTTATACTTTAGGTTTCGAATAAATACTTCAAATAATCATAAATATTAATGAATATTAATACAATTAATTCATTGACTATATTTCAAAAATATCAAATTTATTATAGTTAGTTAAATGTTAATATTTTCACTAAACTTGTGATCATTTGGAAGGGGGTTGTAGCAGTGATATTTTTTGAACCCCCTTGGATAATTCACAACTTACAAAATAAAATTTTAAGAATTGGAATCTTAATCAAATAATATGGGACATTAAAAAAATTGAGAATAAATGTCATGATTACTTAAACACCTTTCAAAAGTCCAATAAAGTAATTAATATATTAGTTATATAGGTGTCAAGAATAAAATTCGCTGAGTGGAAAGAGAATATAGGGCTTAGAGAAATAATTTTGAACATTTTACATGATGATACAAAAATAATTAGATATTTTCACCATGGGCTTTCCTCTCTCTCTAATGCAAGAGCATCCAGCAGTGTAAGGCAATCTTGCATCACCTAAAAAATTGTTTTTCCTTAATTTCTTTAGTTGTTTTTGAGTTTCATGATGGCACTAAGGGATGTAAGAAATTCAAGAGTCAAAAATAGCAAAAAAAGGTCACTTACTATTTTTAGTAATTTAGCCTAAATGGGCTCGTATGGACTTAAAAATTTACCACAAGGAGCATAACTGAAGAAAAAAAATTCGGTCACGAAAGAATCATCTCAATACCCTGTACGGTTTGGGAGATATTAAAGTTTTTTGTCCCAAGAAATTTCTCCTATGCATCTTCAAATTCAGATATGAAGACTTTAGAGGCCCTGAAATAGCTCGAAAAGTTGACAAACCAACCTACAGTGTTCATGTGTTGTAGATCTCTTCGAGAGCTTTCCAATAATATGCAATAATAGAAAATCGAACACCCAGATCAAATGTTATAGCCCCATGAAGTTGCCCCTCTAAAAAGTGAATTTCATTAAAATTTCTTCCTAGGCCAAAAATCAAACAACAGGACTTTTGGAACCAAAACAAAAGGGAAAGTTGAACATTCTAGAACATTCTAGGGTGATTATTGGGGTAAAATAAAAAGGGTTGAGTGTGTTGAAAATGAAGGTAATATTGTAGCTTAAAACTTGTAAAACTATGAGACTGTAGATCTAATTAAGTGTTATTTGTCACAATTCTTTGTGTATGATTAATCTATTTAGATCAATTTCCAAGGACTTAGGAGATACATGAAATATGTTTAGGATTGCAATTAAATGGCATCCTATTCCCAAAATTCTCCCACTTGACATTATACATTGCAATTATTCTAAACAAGGAAACATTATTATAAATCAAGTACAGGACTCAAGGCCAATGTCTTTCCTACACCAAGAGAACTTATATGTAGGAACTAGTTTCATAAGATAATTTGTAGCATTGATCAAAGTGTCAATTTTCTCAATCAATACCTTCCCACTCTCAACCATTTCTCACACAAAGTGATACTAAACATCAACATGCTTAGTATGAGCATGATACATAGGATTTTTGGCTAAATAAATAGCACTCTAACTATCACATTCAAGTCTAATTTGCTTGCAATTAAAACCAATACCTTTCCCAAGTCTTTGTAACCAAACTATCTCTTTAGAGGTATGTTTAGCAGCCATGTACTCTACTTATGTGGTGGACAAAGCAACCATGGGCTTCCTCTTACTCATCCAACTAACCGCAGCTCATGACAAAGTAAACACATAGCCACTTGTCAACCTCTAACTATCTAGGTCTCCTACCCAATCCGAATCAACAAAACCCTGTATGTCCAATGATCTGTGCATAATATCAATATCATTAGCACCATGATAAACCAAACAGTAATCAGAAGTACATCATAAATATCTAAACACCCTCTTAACATAAGTACAATTTTCTTTACTAGAGTTAGAAATAAACCTACTTAGAACTCCCACTACTTGGGCTATATTTGGTCTTGTATAGACCATTGCATACATCAAACTACCAATTGCACGAGCATATGGAATTTCATACATTTCCTCATGATCAAAATTAGATTTAGGACCCATTTCAAAACTTAACTTTGTGCCAACTGGTAAGGGAATATTAATTGGTTTACTATCATGCATGTTAAACGGTTTCAAAATAGTATCAAAATATTTTCTTTGACTTAAGAAAAGCTTTTTGTTACCTCTATCTCTGTTGATCTCCATACCAAGGATATATTTTGTAGCCCCTCGATCTTTCATCTCAAATGTGCTAGAGAGTTGTGCTTTCAATTCTTTGATCATTACCTTGTTGTTACCAATAAAAAACATGTCATCAACATACAAGATAATAATTAAAATTTGATCAATAAATTTTATGTAAACACAATGATCTTCCTCACTCCTAACATAACCAATTTTCAATGCAAAAGCATCAATCTTTTGGTATCACATTCTAGGTGACTGTTTCAATCCATATAAAGATCTCTCAACTACAAACCAATAATTATTTTCCTTTTACAATAAAACCATTAGGTTTCCTCAGATAAATCTCCTCATCAAGATCCCCATGTAAGAAAGAAGTTTTCACATCCATTTGCTCTATCTCAAAATCATAAACAATAGTAATAGATAAAAGGAATCTAATAGAAGTTAATTTAGCAACAAGAGAGAATATTTCATTAAAGTCAACTCCCTCTCTTTAGGAGTAGTCGTTGGCTACTAATCTAGCCTTATACCTTTCGAGATTACCATTTGCTCCAATTTTCTTTTTAAAGATCCATTTACAACCAATGGCCTTTCTTCCTTTCGGAAAACTCTCAAGATCCCATGTGTCACAACTATCCAAGGAAACTATTTCCTCATGCATAGCTTGTGACCAAAGCTTGTTCTTATCTAAAGACAAAGCTTCCCTATAAGATCTAGGTTCATCATTAGTACTCATCAAAGCAAATATACAATGGAAATTAGGTTGGCTATACCTATCAACGGGATTCCATTGTCTTGTGAATCTTCTCAAATAAGGTTCTTCTTGTTCCTCAATATGCTCATCATGAGCATCTATCTCAAAACTTTGTGAACTCTCCTCATCCAATCCATCCAATTGTTCTTCAACATGTGCATCTTCATGCTTCTCAATATTTGTCTCAAAATGCACTGTTTGAGAAGTATCCTCCTTTGGTTGTTCTTCTCCTGTATAAGATCTAAGTTCCCTGAAAATCACATATCTAGATAAAGTAATTTTTTGAGTTAGAGGATTCCAAAGTTTGTAACCTTTTACATTTTCACCATAACCTATGAATATATGCATTTTTGTGCTTTTGGATCCAACTTAGACCGATTTTCTTTAGGTACATGAACAAAATCCTCACAACCAAAGATCCTTAAATGTGCAACACTAGGTTTCCTACCTAACCACATTTCGTAAGGGGTTTTATCTTCAATTGATGAACTAGGAGATCTATTGATTAAATAGCAAGTATTTACAACCTCGGCCCAAAGGCACTGATCTAGCTTAGTACTACTTAACATACTCCTAGCTCTTTCTATTAAGGTCTGGTTCATACTTTCTACTACTCCATTTTGTTGAGGTGTATATGGAGTAATTTTATGTCTCACAATTCCTACATGCTTACAATAATCATCAAATTCCTTAGAACAATATTCACCACCATTATTTGATCTCAACACTTTTATCTTATGATCAATTTTTTTCTCAACTAAAGCTTTAAATTCTTTAAACTTATTGAACACATCATATTTTTTATGCATAAAATAGATCCAAGTGTATCTTGAAACATCGCCAATAAATGTGACATAATATCTATATTTTCCAATAGAGTCAATATCCATAGGACCCATAACATCTGAATGAATAATGTCTAATAATCCTTTAGATTTATTTTCTCCTTAGGAAATGAAGATCTAGATTGCTTTCCAAACATGCAATGCTCACAAAAATCATTTTTTCCAATATTATAATCAGGAATACCATCAACCAATTTCTTATTAAGAATGGTCCTAAGACCCTTTTCACTAATGTGGCCCAATCTATGGTGCCACAACATACATGTATTTTTAGCTTCAATTACATTGGCTAATTTATTCAAATTGGAGGTATTAAGCTTAAACAAAGTCCCAATCTGAGATCCTTTAGCAACCACCATATTCCCTTTCACCAATCTGCAACCACCTTTGTCAAATGTCACATGTATTCTAGAATCATTCAACTTTGATACAAAAGTAGATTTCTAGCAAGTCCTAGAATATGTAAAACATCATTAAGGGTCTTAACCCTACCATCACGAAAACACAACTTTACCTCTCCTTTTCCCACAATCTTTGTTGTGTTATTATCTCCAAAGAAGACATTCCCTCCATCATATGAAATATGCTTAGTGAACCACTCCTTGTTAGGAGTCATATGATAGGAGCAACCTGAATCAATAAGCCAAGAGTTGTCACTAATAGTTTTACATGAAATGATCAATGCATCATTACCATCATCCAAGGATTTCTTTGTAGATGCGTCAAAACTCCTTTTTCTTATTCTTACAATCCTTCTTAACATGTGTCAGTTTCCCACAATTCCAACACTTTACCTTACTCTTACCAAGAGTTTTAGACCATCCTTTGGACTTACCCTTTCCTTTCTTCTCTCCCTTAGGTTCATTTTCCTTAGGCCTACCTCTTACAAACAAGGCATCTTGGGATCCCATCTTAGACTTCCTCCTCATCTCCTCTAATAGGAGAGTAGGAATTATATTATCCATCTTAGGATTTGCTCCACTACCACTGATAGCAACAATTAGATTTTCCCAAGACTCTGGTAAAGAATAAAGTAACAAAATGCATGTATCTTCATCTTCTAGCTTTACATCTATAGATGCTAACTGACTTAGAATCTAATTGAAAGCATTTAAATGATGTGCAACAGAATCACCATCTTTCATATTTAAAGAATACAACTATCTTTTCAAATATGACTTATTAGTAAGACTTTTGGTTTGATAGATATCACCTATCCTCTTCCACAATTTATATGTGGTAGCTTCATCTGAAACATTCAAGAGAATAGCATCAGCAAGACATAACCTTATGGTCCCTCTTTCCTTCTTATCAATCTTATCCCAATCCTCACCTGACGTCATTGTAGATGGATTTGTCTCATTACAAACAGCTAACCACTTATCTCTCTCTTCAAGGAGATCCTCCATTTTTAGTTTCCACATCTCATAACTAGATCCATTGAATCTTTCTATATCTAGATGAGAAGTAGAACTCATTGTAACACACTTCTTTTACAAATCTGCAATAACACAATAGTAAAAACTCCCACTATAGCCAAAAACCTTCAAAATTTTAAGAGAAAGGCATCCCAAACCCTAACCAACCATTAGCTCTAATACCAAATGTTGAAAATGAAGGTAATATTGTAGCTTAAAACTTGTAAAACTATGAGACTATAGATCTAATTAAGTGTTCTTTGTCACAATTCTTTGTGTATGATTAATCTGTTTAGATCAATTTTACCAATTGTAGAAAGAGAAAGAAGATTGTAGAAGAATGAGACAAGGAGATAGAAGTAACACCTGGCATATATGTGGAGAAATTCTTTCGAGAAAAAACTCCACCAGAATCAATAGTTCTTGTATTATTTAACCTTAGAACAAGATTACAATAATATTGTATCAATCCTTGATTGATATGCTTCCTTGCCTTCAACAATCCTTCTTCACAACCTGCAATAAACTCTCATGCACTTGTTGCAATTAATAGACAATAAAAATGAGCATGTAAACTCATAAGACTTGTACAATACAAGAGCATAAAGCTCCTCACAAAAATCTATGCCTATATTGGGTAAGTAAAGTTCCACAATGTAATATGAAGTCAAACCAAAGTCTTCCTCAATTTAGGCACCCCAAACTAAACACTTAACTAAAATTTGGTTAAAAATATATCATGAAAACTTCACCTCAAAGTTGGCACCCAAGAATGGGCCCACTTGACTAAGCCTTGTAAATATCTTCTCATGCAAAAGGTGTTAACTAAAAGATGCCAACTTGGGTGCCCAAGGTGGTCCCAAGTCAATCTTAGTTAACTAAAACATATCTCTCCACCAATTCATGCAAACATTATGCATGATTGATCATCCCCACTTAGCTGAAAGTATCCACTTGTTATTTGTCATGCAACTAAAGTCATTATTCATGCAACTCAATCAACTCAATTCAACTAGCATTCAACTCAAAATAACTACATGCAACTGAAGATAACTGAACTACTATTGAACTAAACTAAACTAAACTGATACTGAACTTATAGTGCCACTCCACTCATGTAAATATCAATCCCTAATTTGTAGGATCAAAACATGCATTACTGAAGTGTTATCAATCCTCCAAATAGTTAACTAAAGCAAGGTGGGTTCCACCTTCCATGTGGGCACCCCATGTGCTCCTATCTTGTAGGAGCTCTTCTTGGATGTCCCCACATGTTCCTATCATTTAGGAATAATCACAAATGTCAATTTACATGTTTACTTCATTCAAATATAATCTCTTTCTAATCCTAGTGTTGGGGAACACTTTCCAAGGACTTAGGAGATACATGAAATATGTTTAGGATTGCAATTAAATGGCATCCTATTCCCAACAAAGTGGGGGGTTATGCGGTGGCTCCATTAGTGCAGATTGTGGCTCCGAATAATATATTTTGTTTTCAAAGTTGATTTTTTTGTAATGAATCAACCCCATGAGGTTGCAGCATGTAATATAGGAATCTATAATTTCATTTTCTAGAAAATAATTGAAAGTGAGTTCTTTTTTTTCTCGCATCTTCTATGTTGTTATCTATTGTGGTGATTTGTGTGGGTTTTGGGTAGTGTGGCCCTCATCAAGTGGTATCAAAGTAGGAGTTCATGAGCTTGTAACAGAGCGTTGAACATGAGGCAGTTGCAACAGGACCTGTGAGTGTGGGTTGAGTTCAAGGTACCTCCAAGACTTTCCCATCGTGGCAGAGGTAGAGACCGAGGTAGTGGAGGAAGAGATCCACCTAGAGATGATATCAGAGCCCTTAAAAGGCAATTAGAAACCTTGCAACAAGAGGTTCAAAGAAGAGATTTGTAATGAGAAAGAGATGACAGTGAAGATGAAACAGAAGAGAAAATGGAAGAGGAAGAGCAGGATCCAATTTGGATCCTAGAGAAAGAAGATTGACGTGAGTGATCTCAAGCATTGGGAAAAGACCTAAAATGGAGGTTTCAACTTTCAATGAAGGTCTAAATCCTGAAGAATTGATCAATTGGATCAATGACATGGAGGAATTTTTTGAGCTTGAGGAGGTTGAAGATCCTCACAGAGTGAGGTTTGCAAAGACAAGATTGAAAGTTTACGACAGTATATGGTGGAAAGAGGTCCAGTTAGAAAGAGGAAGATAAGGGAAAGATAAAATTTCTATATGGGACATAATGGTGTCAAAATTGAAGAAACAATTTATTCCAATCGATTACGAATTGGAGCTGCTCAAGAAGATGCAGAGCTTGAGGCAAGGAACAAGGACGGTGAAAGGAATTTCACAATTTTCTGATTTGGATAGGAAATTCTGAGGTGAATAAAGAAAAAGTTGCTCATTATATTAATGGGTTAAATCCAAGCATACATGAAGAATTGGCACTGGTAAGAATGACCACCATTGAGGGAACTTATCAATTTTCTCTAAAGGTTGAAGAATGACTAATTAAGAGGTTTGAGAATAAACAATGGGGTGGGGGTCATGGTGGAAACACTAGTGGAAAATCTTACGAAGGTCGAAATGAAGATCAAAAGAAGGATGAAGGATCCAGTAGAAGCTAGAACTAGAAAGGAGATAAAACATATTGTCCTCGTGATTAGAATAATGGAGACCAAAGAGAAAGAGGAAGATCTAGATGAGGACTAGGAAGAGGAGGCTTTCATGGAACCTGTTTCCAGTGCGAAGAAGGACATAGATCCCATGAGTCTCCTCAACATCAAGGAAAGATAAATAGAAGACCTAAGGGTAATGCATGAGAACTACACATGTAAATGAAGATGTTTTGTCTTCACATTCTGAGAATATAGAAAGAGGAGAGGTTCTTGTTACTAGAAGAGCCTTGTTGAATGAGGAGAAGGAACCAACTCAAAGGAAGAATTTTTTTTGCACCAAATGGAAGTGTGAAGGTAAAGTTTGCAATGTTATTATTAATGGAGGTAGTACCAATAACCTTATTTTAGAGGAAATGGTTAGTAAGTTGTGGTTGGAGAGAAGAAGGCATCTGAATCCATACCGGATTGCTTGGTTGCAAAAGGACCATAAAGCCTTGGTAAATGAACAATGTCTGGTACCATGATGAGGTATTGTGTGATATTATTCCTATGTATGTTTGTCATATGTTGTTAGGCAGACCATGGCAATTTGATTGACGATCAGTACATGATGGACATTCCAACACCTATTCTTTGACAAATGATGGGGTTCGTCATAAGTTGAAGCACTTGAAAGAGGCAGAGGAAAAGGTATGCAGTAATGCAAGAATTTTTTTGGTTGATGGAAGAATGTTCCTAGACGGTATGAGGCATGAGCATATGTTTTTGCATTGATCCCTATAATTGATAAAGAAGATACTACTAAGGTACCTATAGAGGTTTTAGATTTGTTGAATGAGTTTCAAGCTATTATTTTTGATAATGTACCTGAAGGTTTTCCTCTAGTAAGAAAGATTAGTCATCAGATGGACTTGATTCTTGGAGCCACTTTTCCGAATAAGGTAGCTCATCGTATGACTCCAAAAGAGAGTGATGAGTTGAATAGACAAGTGCAAGAGTTGTTGCGGAAGGGATTGATTAGAGAGAGTTTGAGTCCATGTGCAGTACCTACAGTACTAGCACCAAAGAAGGATGGGGAATGGCGGATGTGTACAGATTCTAGGGCCATCATAAATATTACCATCAAGTATATATTTCCCTTACCAAAAATGGATGACATTATGGATTGTTTGAGTGGAGTTGAGTACTTCACGAAGATAGATTTGAAGAGCAGATATCACTAGATCCGGATTATAGAAGGAGATGAATGGAAGACATACTTTAAAACCAAGGAGGACTTGTACGAGTGGTTAGTCGTGCCTTTTGGGGTAACCAATGAACTGATCATATTTATACGGCTTATGAAAGAGTATTGAAATAATTTTTAGGAAATTTTTTTATTGTTTTTGATTAGGGGTAAAAGATAGATTTTGATGGGATCTCAGACCCAATACAATATTAAGCAAGCTGCAAATAATATAGCCCATATACCAACAACAGCCCCACAACAACCTCTAAAATATTAACATGACTACACACGCTGCAACAAACAAACAAGCAAGGGCCTGAAACCCCTTTACAACCTAGTTTTAACCAGAACCAGAAATCCTTCTTAGAAAAACAACGAACCTGCCTACATCAGCCAAGTGTCAACAAACCAGCTAATCAAAGAATACACCCCTGAGCCAAGAGAGACAGTCATCTTGATCGTGTAGAGCACCATCAAGCCCCTAAACAAAAACACCATCATCTCCACAAACCCCACCTCAAAAGGGGAAACTATGGAGCACTGAAACATAACATCCTTCATGCAGCAGCACCCAACCATAAATTCCAACTCCAACCCCACCTTAATAGGAGGGATCTCCCCTCTATAGGAGAGGAAGAAATGAGAGCCCAAACCTCCAATGACTTCACTCATATTCCCACACAAGCTCCCCCTCGATAGGAACAAGTAGATAAGAAAAGAACTCTCTACCCAATCTACAACAACCACCTTCCCCTCAAAAAAAGAGGGCTCCACCTCAATGGGAACAGTCTTCACCTCCATAGAAGACATCAACTATAGATACAAAAAGAAAGCATCAGAAGAGAGGGAAATCATTACCACCTTTGACAAGGAAGGAAACTAGTACATGAAAGGAGAAGAAAATCCATGGCTAAAACCCAACAGATCAAAGTTCATAAACACAAGAGCCTTCAACCAGCACAAAAAATTGCCATCAAAAGAGAATAAACTCCCTTGAAAAGAGTAAGCATCACCATAAAAAGGAGGATCATGACCCAGAAGTCACGCATCAAAACCTTCACAGCAAAAGAAATAACACCATATCCAATAAATTGTGAAGAACAAAAAACCCAAAAAACAATAACAAACCCCATCATCAGGTTCATCTTCAAACACCAGGAGCACCAATCCACAACAGAGAGGTTCCCAACCATCACTAGTAGCCAACAACCTTCATGGAGAACAACAAACCCCTGCACCACAAAGGCCTCTGCCACCACCAAAAGCAACAACACCAACCAAAAGGCAGCTTCACAGGGAACAATAAACCCTTCAAGCACAAAGGCCACATCCTCCTCCATTAGTAATAGCACCAAAGCCTCACAGGGAATAGAGGCTCCCAAAGCCAAAACCTCCCAGCTAGGGGTCGTGTCATACCTTAGAGCCTACAATAAAATTCCCAAACAACCAATACCCACACTAGATATAACATTCAAATAATAAATGGCCACAATGATACTAAGGAATCCTTGTTGTTAGCAGCAAGCAAGAGGGAACACCAGGATGGGCAATCGGCACCCAACCCCAACCACAATAGCTCCATCAGAAGTTTCCTCTGAA
Organism: Sequoia sempervirens; assembly: GCA_007258455.2. Taxonomy (NCBI): domain Eukaryota; kingdom Viridiplantae; phylum Streptophyta; class Pinopsida; order Cupressales; family Cupressaceae; genus Sequoia; species Sequoia sempervirens. The sequence continues at coordinate 52,559 of VDFB02260875.1, read as the reverse complement.
AGCAAAGACTCACCTCCTAGTCCACACCCACCATGCATCTTCATGATAGATATGGAACCTCCATCGAAAAAATTTCCCTCAACCTCAACATCTACAACAGACGAGCGAAGAACCAAGCCTTCCCCACGCAGCCCCACTTGCAAAGGAACCTATGCATGAAGAGCATGCAACCTAACCAAAAAGAGGCAATAGACAAGCACATCCCCATCCTCATCTGAACCTCCATCACCATCTGCATCTGAAGCATTTGAACTGGTGTTCTTCCCACCTACGCCACTCGTTGCCATAGTTATTCTTACTAAAGAAGTTAAAAAAAATTGTTGTTATTATTTGGATGATATTTTGATTTTCAGTAAGACATTAGAGGAGCACTTCATGCATATTTGAAGAGTTTTTGAGAAGCTAAGGGAGGAGAATTTGTTTATTAATTTCAAGAAATGAAGTTTTGTGAAGAGAGAGTTGGTGTATCTGGGATTTGTTGTCTCAGCAAAGGCTCTTAAGATGGATCCAGAGAAGGTGAGAGCTATCATTGAATGGACTACCCTAAGGAATGTTATAGAGGTAAGATCATTTCATGGTCTAGCAAGTTTTTACAAAAATTTTATTAAGAATTTCAGTAGTATTTGTGCACCTCTAACTGAAGCGATGAGAGGGGATAGAAAAGATTTTAAGTGGACTATAGAAGCAGCCAAAAGTTTTGATATGTTAAAGAAAGTTACTGAGCAACTTGTTTTGGCACTTCCAGATTTCAATAAGGTCTTTTAGGTAGATTGTGATGCTAGTAGCACTGCCATAGGAGTTGTTTTGAGTCAAAAAGGTAAGCATGTTGCCTATTTTAACGAGAAGTTAAATGATGCTAAGAAGAAATATTATATCTATGATCAGGAGTTTTATGCTATAGTTCAAGCTTTGAAGAAATGGAGACACTATTTGTTGCCAAAAGAATTTATTTTATATACTGATCACCAGGCTTTTTAGTATCTCAATATTCAAGGAAAGTTAAATCAAAGGCACTTAAAATGGGTCAATTTTTTGCAAAGTTATACCTTGGTTTCGAAGCACAGAAGTGGAAGGTCAAATAGAGTTGTAGATGCCTTGAATATAAGGAAAAATTTATTGATAGAGATGAATATAGAGGTTGTTGGGTTCAATGAACTCAAGAGTTTATATCCTAAAGATCCATACTTTACAAAATCTTGGAAGGCTTGTTTGGAACCTGTCACATTGGATAGGACAAGATGGTTGGATTTCTTAATCCAAGATGGGATGTTGTTTAGAGGAAGCCAATTGTGCATGTTCCAAGGAGTTCTATGAGAGAGAATCTAATCAAGGAGAAGCATAGTGGAGGATTGGTTGGACATTTCATTTGAGATAAGACCATTACTCTTGTTAGTGAGAATTATTATTGGCCATAGTTACAACAAGATGTGAAGAATTTTGTACAAAGTTGCAGAGTATACATCATATGGCAAAAGGAACAAGTCAGAATACTAGATTGTATCAACCATTACCTCTACCCGAGAGGCCATGGGAGGATATTAGCTTGGATTTGGTTCTTGTCTTTCCAAGGACACAAAGAGGGCATGATTCCATATTTGTGGTGGTGGATAGATTTTCAAAGATAGCACATTTCATTCTATGTCATAAGACCAGTGATGATGTTCATGTTGTAGAGTTATTTTTCAAAGAGGTGGTGAGACTACATGGTCTACCAAAAGAGTATAGTTTCAGACAATGATACAAAATTTGTTCGTTATTTTTGGAAGACATTATGGAAGAAGTTGAAGACATATTTGAAGTTCAGTTATGCACACCATCCACGGATTGATGGACAAATGGAGGTGGTGAATAGGATTTAGGTAACCTACTAAGATGCTTAGTAAGAGACAAGCCCAAGGGATGGGATTTCAATATACCACAGGTTGATTTTTCTAACAAAAATTATGTCAAAAGGAGCAATGGTAAATAACCATTCCAAATTTTATATGGGAGTAGTCCAAGAACTGCTTCTAAACTGAGAAATATGGATAAGGTGGGAGAAGAGTAGTGTTGAGGCTGAAGATTTTGTTGAGCACTTGAAGAATTTGCATGAAGAGGTGAAAAAACATATCAATAAGATGAACTCAAAATATAAGTCTCAAGAATATCAAAAAAGGAGCAATAAGGAGTTCCAGGTAGTGTTGTCATAGGGATTTGCACCCAATGCTAAGTTGAAAACTCAGAAATCTTATGCAACATGGGAATATTTTCAAGCTGTGGGTATCCTATTGTGAAAGTAGACCTCCAAATTATGGACTGGCTTCCCTTTAGATAACTTGAGAATATTTAAAAAAATGATAGGGAAAAGAGTAATAAGGATATAATTATAATTTTAAAACTTATCACTAACAGGTGATACACCAAAGGTAAAACTTGAAAATGCAGTTGAAACTCACAAATCCACTCAACTAATGAAAACTATACTATCTCACAACTCAGCTACACATACTTGCAAAAATTATTCCAATGAAATTTTTTGGCTTTCTGATGTTCTTAAAAGGAAAATTATAATTTTTTCACAATTTTGATACAACAAAATGATACACATTCACAGACCTCCACTATAACATGCCTCTCTTTGCATTCAATATTGAAGGAATTTGATAAAAATAAAGGAAAATGCGATATTTTATTATGATATACACAATCAATACTGGAACTAAAGAAAATTTGAGGAAACAAGCTTCTTTTATTGAAAAACAGGAATTTCTTGCATCTCAAGACAAAATACTTAATAAAAAATAACTATAAGTCTCATAACAAATGAGTTACAAAGTGTGAATATACTACTCCATCAGTCACCAAACTCAGAACTGAAGAGAGAATGAGAGAAGAAGAAGACTTATACAAAAGGCTCTGAGAATTCAAATTTTGAATTTTGGATCCAAGTGGCTTGATGAGTTGTCTAACACCTCTCCTTCAAATTAGGCACTTAACTGAAACAAAACTCCTCAAAAATAGACACAAGGAGCTCTAAATTTGAAAACCATCCAAAGGGTCGTGCATAACTGAAAAATCCCCCAAAAATAGGGTTGAAATTGTAAGAAACAAGGAGTCAAGTGCCTCAAAATCCTCCTTGACTCATGCATAACCCATGTGGGTCCTTAAATTGATGTCCAACTATTGATGAGGTCACCAAATTTCCCTATTTTTCCTCCATATGTTTGCAACTCTCTTCAAACACCCCCTAGATGGATGCAAAGGCTTGAAAGCTTTAATTAACTACTTTTTTGACTATATCTTTGAAACCAACATAGCATCTTTATCTTGCATCAATAAATAACATTTATTAAAGTGATTTATGTCTTTATCACTTTAATAAAGTTTTACAATTTTCAAATTAGATGCATAAATAAAGTATTTGACTCAGCTATGTTTTGGGAGTCAATCAAAAAGGATATTTTGATTTACAAATTGAAGACAAATGCATTTATATTTGCAAAAAAAATATTATTTACTAAGTGATTGATTAAATATCACTTAGCAAATACTTTTTTTTTAGATTTGCAAAGACAAAAGTAAAACTTAATACCTACGTAGGTATTAGTTAAAGGAAAATATTTTAAAAAAACAAAGGAAAAAAGCCTAAGTGTTGGAAATCAATTCTTAGGGTAAAAAAAAACCTAAACAACCAAATGATCATTCATTTCATTATTTTCCTTCTTGTTGTGGAGCACCGCCATGGAGATTCAAGGTTTGGATTTTTTTGAACTCAAACTTCATCAATCTTGTTGTTTCTGAGTGATCTCATGGAGAAATCTTCTTGAGGATGCAAAGGTAAGCTATTTTGAAATAAAAATAGAATGTTTTCCTCCATATTTTTAAGAATTTTGACCTCTCAAGTCGCGACTGTGAGCAGATTTCTGATGCATTTTGTTTGTATTTTAATTTCTTCTTTCTGTAAATGCTTCATTTCTAGTTTCCTCTATCCGACTTTGGAGAGTCTTTAAAGCTTACAACTGAGGGTGTTTTGAATGTATTTCTTCTTCAAAAAGAATGAAGGTAAGGTCTAAGATTTGAACCTATAATGGGTAAAAGTGAAACCTCTTTTTTTATGATCTTAATGCCTTATAGTCGTGGCTACATTCCCTTCATCTGGGTCTTTTAGTTTTCTATTCTAGACTCAAAAGAGAAACCCTTCTTGTCTTTTACTATTGCATTTCTTTTCCATTTTATGGGTTTGAGACTTCTTAATGGACGCGGCCATTCAGCAGGTTGCTTCACATTTTTTAGAGTTCCTTAATGCTTGCATGAGCTCAAACTCTTTCTTATTCTTTGTATTTGAACTTTTGGAAGAAACCCCAAGTGGGTTTGTGATTTTGTGAAGAAGAACGCCGCAACTTGAGAACACCAACTGAGCTTTGATGCATATGAGATATCTTGCTCATTTCTTGAATATGTGGAAAGTAAAATTGTTCCTCATTTCTAAAAGTGTAAAGAGGCATTCATAGTTCCACCTTTTTTTAAAAAAAACAAAGAATGGCCTCTCCAAATAAGGCCGAGTTTTCTAGATTTTATGGGTTCCAATTTTTTTGATGGAACTATAACTTATCATTTTTCTTGTTTCAGAAATGATGCTTTGTTCCATTAAGAATTTGTTTCCTTAAAGTGTATACTGTGTACCTTCATTTCCATTCTTTCTTCACAGCTTCATATAGTTGTCACTGTTATTTACTTTGAAGATGAATGTTTTGTATATTGTACACCCTCTATGCTTCTATTGGCAGTCCATTGTTTTCACATTATTTTGATCAATGAAAATCACTGCTTTTCCTTATGCTTTATTTTCAATGTAATTTCCATCATCTTTGTACTATAACAGCAATGATTCTTCATTGTTTGCATCTTATAAATATTAGGATTGTGGTTTATCTTTGAAAATTTTGTTTCATGTTTTGGAATCTCCCTTACATTGAACTTGTCATTGCATTTGATCCCATTATTATTGCACCTGACATTTGACTGTAACCTTACATTCTTTTCTGCTCTAAAACATGTGCATCACTATTTTTTATGCTATAGTTGTCTCTTTGCAACATGATTTATTGTCATTGATGTTATAAGTTATCATTATATTACGAAATTGTCATCTTTACCATGTATGCATGTTCACTATCACTTCATAATCATGTTTTTTTTTACTCCACTTGTATGCATACATTTCTTGTAAAGCATTATGTTTATGATGACACTTTTGTGGGATATTGAACACAAAACAATAGTAACAGCAATACCTCTTTGTTGCTCTTTATTTGAATTCACTCTATATCATGATATCTTGTAGCTCATGATAGCCTTCAATAGCTCCTAATGGCTCATGTTGTATTAATAGCCATGTACACTTGAGTTTAAAACTACAATCATCATTAAGACTTTATTAGCTAGCTTTGTGTCATGCTGCTATTGATAAGGAGTGTCATTATCAATGTGAGACAACTCATATTAATAATGGTATTTATTCTTATCAGTATCACCATGACAAATGAAAATTGTCTTCAAGGATCCATTAGTGATATGAATGTGACAATCCCTCTCTAATGGAATAGAGGGTAGCATGTTTGGCTCAACCTTTGTGGGAGCCACATTTTAACCCACATGTTGTAAATAGATGAAACAAAACAACTACAAAACTTGACCTATGCCTGCACAAGAAGCAAACATGTTAGATAAAATAGAGCATATGATAGATGTGTTTGATAATATTCTAGTTTTCCTAGACATATGTGGTATATTATCTATTTCAATGCACATGAGGATCAAATCATATGTTTATGGATGACTACACATGTATTGACTGGTGATTCTTCATTGCTCTAACAACACTGTTTTCTCTCACATGCAAGAAAATTGGGAGCAGCAAGGAAAGCATCAACTGAAGAGGGAACAAGCAAGAGGAGTAGTAGTAGATGCAAATCCAAAGCCAACGATGGGACTCATCATTCACTAGGCAATGATGAGTCCCCTTTCTCTACATATGCATTTTTCATTACCATCTATAAATGTATAGTTTTTTCATTATATGCATTTTTAATAGTTAGTTCCATGGCTTGTGTGGAACATCACACATTTATATTATCAATAAAGACTAGTTTTTGAAGAAAATGACTCTTTCTCTTCTTTGTTGTACGCATGTGTAATGTGATGACGTAGTCTTCAAATTTTATCCTTTATGCATATGAATATGACATGGTAGGGAATGGATGTACCTTTCGCTTTCAGTTTGTAAAAACATAATAAGCTTTACCTATTTGAGCTAGGATCAAAAATAGGTAACATTTTTGGTGACATCTGCTATATGTTTGCCTGCTAAATATCATGACCAATTTCCTAGGCTTATCTATTGGGCACAGAGTCAAAAAGACTTTGACAAAACTCAATAAACACTCCATACTAAAGTAACTCATCTAAATACCGCTATAACTCATTGTGGTTCCATCAAACAAATTTTATGTTATTTGTCACATTCAGTCTTCAATTCTATATTATGAATGTTGAATATCTATTTGATTGAACTAGAATTATTGATAGCAAAGCACTTTCCAAACCCCTATTACTAAACTTAGAGTAAACTAACCAATTTTGCAAAGACAACACTTAGGGAAATAAAATGCATTTAAACTATGTGCAGCAGCACTTATTTTGACACCTACAACTTACTCTAATATGTACAAATTCATATCATACCTCAAAAGCAATGCTTGAGGTGAATCTCATTAAGTGGGATTGGATCAATTTCTCCATCTAGCTTAGACAACTGGAAAGCATTGTGTTGTTTACACTCAGAAATAAAGTAAGGCCCACTCCAAAATGCATCAAACTTGGAATGCTTTTCAAGTTTGCTTTTAAGCTCATCCCACTTAAGCACTATATCACCTTCTTGGAATATTCTTGGGGATTTTTTCTTATCAAATGACCTTTGATTTGAGTTTGGTATTGTTCTATCTTCCTCATTACTTCACCTCTAGTCTCCTCTAGCTCAACCAACTGAGCCAATCTTGTTGTCATAGGTTCCTCCTCCATCATGTCAAGTTGATTGACTAGATCAAGGGCTGGAAGCTCAAGGGATATAGGAATCCTTGTCTCTTTTCCATACAAAATCATGTATGGTGATATTCTTGTTGACCTCTTTGGATTAATTCTATCGGCCCACAAGGCTGATTTCAACTTGGTATGCCAAGCTCTCTGATTTCCTTCCATAGTTCTTTAATGATCCTCAGGAGGTTCTTATTTGTGGACTCAGCTTGTCCATTACCTTGAGGATAGTAGTTAGAAGAAGTATTCAGATAAACACCATTTCTAATAGCCCAATCAAATATCTTAGTTCCTATGAAAGCAAGTGCATTATCTGAAACTATTGATTTAGGAACTCCAAACCTTATTATCAACTCCTCATAAAATTTTAGAATAGCTGTCTCATTAGCCTCTTTAAGTGCCACAGCCTCAATCCATTTTTTGAAGTAATTAGTGGTTGTGAGTACTCACTTATGGCCAGCACTTGAAGGTGGATTTATGACTCCAATGAAGTCCAAACCCCACTTCATGAAGGGCTGCTCAACTTGAATTGGATGCAATGGGAGGGCTGCCAACTTTTCCTTTCCTTCAAATATGGCCCATTCTTTACATTTTCTCACCCACAAATGTGCATCCTTGAACAAACTAGGCCAATAGTTGCCTCTTTTCATTATCTTAATAAATGTAGCTCTTGGTGAGAAATTTCCTCCAGTTGATCCTTCATGAAACTCATGCAAAACTTTATCAACTTGATCAGCTTCTATGTATCTTAACAAAATGCCATGGAAATATTTTCTAAACAGCAAACCATTTAAGAGTATATAAGGGATAGATTGCAGCTTGTAGTACCTTTTTTTTATTCATCCAAACCATGACAATCACCAATTAACAGGAAATGAGTCATTTCTTGTACCCAACTTGTAGAAGAAATAGGTACAATTGTTTGTTCTTGATCTTGAAGAGCTAGGACAGCATCCTCTTCCTTTTTTGTACTGATCTTACTATTACCAGCAAGCTATTCACATAGACCCTTGCCTCTAATCAGCTTGGTAACTTTGATCTCAACATCATATTCCATAACTTTAGTCACCCAACCAACTCTTTTACTGTTCAAGTCCTACTCAGCAAAAATTCCTTAATTGAAGGGTGAGCAACCAGCAACTTAATCTTGTTGTTAGAAAGCATGTGTCTAAACTTTTTCAAACTTCTAATAACAAGTACATGCTTTTCAACAAAATAATACTTAAGCTCATAATCTTTGAGACCTTGACTAAAAAGGGCTAAAGGATACTCTAAACCATGATAATTATCCTGAACTAACATAGCTGCTATAATATCAATGTTCCCATATGCATACAATATAAAATCCTTTGAAAAATTTGGGTTTAAAAAAGTAGGAGCAGCTGCAAGTGCTTCCTTAATAAGCTCAAAACTCCTTTTTCCATCCTCGGTCCAGCTAAAAGAAACATTTTTCCTTAGCATTGAAGTGAGGGGCATTAATAACTTAGCAACATTCAAAATAAACCTTCTAACAAGTTGATTCTACCCAAGAAACTTTGCATCCCCTTCTTGTGTTTTGGTAAAGGAAGAGAAAGGATGGCACTTACTCTTTCTGGATCAATGGTGGTGTCATGTTTGGACACAATATATCCTAGCAAATTACCTACATGGACAGAAAACACACACTTCTTTGGGTTGAGAGATATACCAAACTCTCTACACCTTTCAAAGATCATCTTCAAGTGAGCCAAGTGTTCATTTGAAATTTTTGAAAAAATAGTTATGTCATCCAAATAAACCAACACAATTTTATACATCAAACCTTTGAAAGCCATGTCCATAGCTTTCTGAAAAATAGCCCTAGCATTAGACAAGTTGAATGGCATCTTCTTGTAAGCCATGGTGCCCCATTTAGTTGTAAATGTTGTTTTAAATTGATCTTCTTCCTTAACTAAAATTTGATTATATCCCGAGAATCCATCTAATAAAGAAAACCTTTCAGAACCTGAAACAACTTGAAGGATTTGTTCCATGGAAGGTAATGGGTAACAATCTTTCAGGGAGGCTCTATTAAGGTCTCTAAAATCAACACAAGGTCTGATTTCACCATTTTTCTTTCTCATTGGAACAAGATTGGATACCCAAGAGGTATGTTTGATTGGAAATATAATGCTACTCTTAATGAATTTATTCAACTCTTTGATCATGAGTGGTTCAAGCTTGGGGTTGAGTGGCCTTTATTTTTGTCTTACAAGTTTGGCATTAGGCCAAGCTCAATGGTATGTGGGAAATGGTAGGATCAAAACCTTTGAAATATGAATATTCTCATGCAAAGATATCACTGAACTCTTGACAAAGTAAAAAAAATGCATGTCTTTCCTCTAATGTGCATACCTTTCCAAGCTTCAAAAGCTTATCCTTGAAAATTTGAACATCCTAATAATGATCTTCTTTGATATGCAAGCTATATTTTTCCTTCCTTAATTGGTCATCAGCATTGAATATTGACTCCAATGTCACCAATCCTTTGGGTAATTTGTTTGTCTTCAGTTGTATGATTTGATCCTCATACTGCTACTTGAGTTTTTGTTGATTATCATTTGAAAATTTTGCCTCTTCCCTCAAGAATTTTATGATTTACTAATCACTATCAAAAACTTTTCAATGCTCATTATTGTTAGGAATAGAAGATCTAGCAATGACTTTAGCGTACTATTGTTCCTTATTGTTACCGATGTCACTAGGAATATCATATTGAGTTGCTATGGCAACTAATCTATCAGCATGTTTATTTTCACTTCTGGGAATGGCAGCAAATTAAAAGCTTGAAAATCTTCAATAAGATCCCATACTCTATGCTTATAAGATTTCAAAAGATCATTTTTGGTAGTATTGAGACCTCTTACTTGATTAACAATCAACTTTGTATCACCAAAAACTTGTAAACAACAAATACCTCTCTTTTTTTTCCCATTGGAGACCATGAATCAGAGCCTTATACTCAATTGTATTATTTGTGTAGCTCAATGTGAATCTATATGTTGGATAATACTTGTCACCACTAGGAGAAATGAGCATTCAACCTCCTCCAGCACCATTCTTACTCCTTGAACCATTAAAAAACATCTTCAATACTTCATTTGTTTGCTAACTAGACTTTTGTTCAACACTTTTTACTAGATTAGGCATGAAATAATTAGGTTCATGCATCAAATAATTTCCCAAACTTACCTCCTCATGCTATTCATTCAAAACATTATGAACTTCCTTAGCTACCCACTCATCTAGAAGGACATCAGGGATATCCTCAATCCATGTTTTTGTCTCATTGGCTGCAAGAACCTCTTCACAATCAAAAAGAGTGCAATTAACGGCAATTGATGCATTGATAACACTTGGATTATATGGCTCAATGTGGTCTTTAGAAATAGGTTATGATTTGATAGTGACCTTGGTGCCATACCTAGTCCTAAAGATCATATGAGACTAATCGAAAGACAAGTATCCTCCAATTTTAGCAGTGAGATCTTGTGACAAACATATGGAAAAATATCGGGGCAACTCAATGACATAAATTTCTTGAGGTATAGAGAAGTTTGGACATGTGTGCAAGGTCAAACTCAGATTCTTGATAACTCCTACAATCTTAACAGCAATACCATCTAGTTGAACTACCCCCTTTTCTATTGGTTCATACTTTATTCCCAGCTTATCCACAATTTGTTTGGGCATTACCGAACTACTAGCACCTAAGTCAATCATATAATTATACACCGAATGTTGTCTAATGATTAAAGTTACAGAAAATAGAGGTGTCTTGGCTACATTAGTATGTTGTTACTTCAAGACATTATGAACTCTCTTGTGAATCATTAGGAAGTACAACCCTAGAGGACTGTTGGTTAGACACCTCATTTGACAAAGAAAACTTTAACAATGCCTCATGTAACAAATCTTTTTTCCCAGGAAGAGCTAAATAATATCACATAGAAACACTAACATGTGTTTTCTTCATATAGTCTAAAATATAGAAATTACCAGTGCTAACCGTTTGTTGTCCTTTAGGAACAACAACATCTCTTTGTACCTATGCTGGTTGAATTGATGCTTTAGGTTGATCTTCAACAACCACAGGTTGTACTCTTGGTAGAACCTGAATGTTCTGTGAAGAAGAAGGCCCTACTTGGCCTTGTGAACTTGTAAATGACTGATTTTTGTCTTTATCATCTTGTTGCCCCCAAGTCAATAGCCCTTTTCTTGGACCTTGTATTGGCTGCTATATGAGTATTTGACTAATTTTGTGTATTATTAACCCCACAAAACTCCTTACCTTGCCAATTCATCAAGGTGACATCCAGATTTCCTTGTTCCATATGAGTAGATCATTGTTCATGAAACTCTTGTGATGAATCTCTTGGAATAGCAACACTGTTTTGTGCCATTAAAGCTTGATTTAACATGCCATTGGAACAAGTGGATTGGTTATGTGGTTGATTACAAGGAAAACACCACTCATAATCAACTGTCGTATTGTTTTGAACTGGTACCACCTCCCTAGAAGAGCTAGGTGCATTGGGATTATAAGGCTGAAAAGGCCTTTGATTGAAATTCCTCCTTTGAACTTGAGGATTAGCTTGGTACAGAGCTTGATAAGGTGGTTGGTAATGCTGCTTTTTGATATTGACTAATTTGTTACCAAAAGTCTGCAATGTTTTATGAATATTATCATTTTGCTCCTTAATACTTATCAGCTCTTGGGATTGACTTGATACAGCATTCTCTTGAGTAGCAACTTGATTATTAAATGTTGGAAATGAAGGGACAATAGCTATAGTAGGTGGTATAACAAGGACAATTGGCTACACCTCAGCAAAAAATGGCATTGGAGGCCTAGGTGTTATCTTTCCAGCTTGAATTAAACTATTCTCAACCCTTATAGCAACATCAAATGTTGTTGGTAATGAATTTCCACCCATAGACTATATCATAAGCGCAATATCATTATTCAAAGATTTGAGATAAAAAAAAAATGCATAATCATTTGAAGGTTTTACCGAGGCTGGAATCTTATTCCAAGTCTTCTTGAAGTGGTAGTTGAAGTCCACCAAATGTTCATGTGGAGCTCTTTTAATGGTAGTGAGTTTCTCCACCAATGAGAGATGATTTGACTTGTCCTTGAATTGCTTATTCAGCTGCTCTCCTAGCTGGTCCCATGTTGCAATTGAATTAACAACAAGGCCTCTGAACCATTGGAGGGCTTTACCCTTGAGAGAAACTTCCAAGAGCCTCAATGCAATAGTTTGCTCAGTAATATGATGCAATCCACACAACGAGGCCACATCTCTAATGTGTTCTATGGAAGTTGTATGATCCTCTCCAGTGAAAAAAGGCAGACTCTTAAGGGTTTTTGTTGGTATATTATTATGTTGGGAAAGATCCAAGGGACTTCCTTGATCAAAAGAAACAAAGGGTTGATTCCTAGGTGGTGGATTATGAGCCATAGTGACTCTTGAAGGATTGAAACTACTAGGAATAGTGAAACTTGTTGGTATTTGAACTACAAAGCTTGAAAACAGATAATTGTTATAAGTTGAAACTGAATTTACTGTGTTCTTAATTACCTTAGTACTTCTTGGTGGTAGCTCAGAATGATCAACAGGATCTGCACTTTGTCCAATTTGATATTTTCTCATAAGCTTAACTATTGAAACTACTGAAACCAAAGATTTGGAGTCGCCAAGTGTGAAAACTTTCCTTCTTGAAGGCTGAAGTACTGCTGCTCACACCACAACAGCAGCAAAATGAAGCTCTTTTTGAACTGACAATCAACTCAAGGTCCCATTGGGCATGCCAAAAATTGTTGTCACAGGGATTCGTACCCGATGCTAAGTTGAAAACTTGGAAATCTCGTGCAACATGGGACTACTTTCAGGCTGTGGGTATCCTATTGTGAAAATAGACCTCCAAATTATGGGTTGGCTCCCCTTTAGATAACTTGAGAATATTAAAAAAATGACAAGGAAAAGATTAAGAAGGATGTCCTCATAATTTTAAAACCTATCACTAACAGGTGATACACCAAAGGTAAAACTTGAAAATGCAGGTGAAACTCACAAATCCACTCAACTAATGAAAATTGTACTATCTCACAACTCAGCTACACATGCTTGCAAAAATAATTCTAATGAAAGGTTTTGGCTTTTCCCATGTTCTTAAAAGGAAAACAATAATGTTTTCACAATTTTGATACAACAAAATGATAAACACATTCACAGACTTGCACTATAGCATGCCTCTCTTTGCATTCAATATTGAAGGGATTTGATAAAAATAAAGGAAAAAACAATATTTTATCATGATTTCCACAATCAATAGTGAAACTAAAGAAAAATTGAGCAGGAAACAAGCTTCTTTTATTGAAAAATAGGAGTTTGTTACATCTCAAGACAAAATACTTAATAAAAAATAACTCTAAGTCTCATAACAAATGAGTTACAAAGTGTGAATATACTACTCCATTAGTCACCAAACTCATAATTGAAGAGAGAATGAGAGAAGAAGAAGACTTATACAAAAGGCTCCAAGAATTCAAATTTTGAATTTTGGCTCCAAGTGGCTTGATGAGTTGTCTAACACCTCTCCTTCAAATTAGGCACTTAACTGAAACAAAACTCCTCAAAAATAGACATAAGGAGCTCTGAATTTGAAAACCATCCAAAGGGTCGTGCATAACTGAAAAATCCCCCAAAAATAGGGTTGAAATTGTAAGAAACAAGGAGTAAAGTGCCTCAAAATCCTCCTTGACTCATGCATAACCCATGTGGGTCCTTAAACTGATGTCCAATTGTTGATGAGGTCACCAAATTTCCCTATTTTTCCTCCATATGTTTTCAACTCTCTTCAACCACCCCCTAGATGGATGCAAAGGCTTCAAAGCTTTAATTAACTCCGTTTTTTACTATATCTTTGAAAACCAATGTAGCATATTTATCTTGCATCAATAAATAACATTTATTAAAGTGATTTATGTCTTCACTTTAATAAAGTTTTACAATTTTCAAATTAGATGCATAAATAAAGTATTTGACTCAGCTATGTTTTGGAAGTCAATCAAAAAGGATATTTTGATTTACAAATTGAAGACAAATGCATTTATCTTTGCAACAAAAAAAAAATATTTACTAAGTGATTGATTAAATATCACTTAGCAAATACTTTTTTTTAGATTTGCAAAGACAAAAGTAAAACTTAATACCTACATAGGTATTAGTTAAAGGAAAATATTTTTAAAAAAAACAAAGGAAAAAAGCCTAAGTGTTGGAAATCGATTCTTAGGGTAAAAAAAAAAACTAAACAACCAAATGATCATTCATTTCATTCTTTTCCTTCTTATTGTTGTGGAGCACTGCCATGGAGATTCAAGGTTTGGATTTTTTTGAGCTTGAACTTCATCAATGTTGTTGTTTCTGAGTGATCTCATGGAGAAATCTTCTTGAGGATGTAGAGGTAAGCTATTTCAAAATAAAAACAAAATGTTTTCCTCCATCTTTTTAAGTATTTCGACCTCTCAGGCTGCGGTTGTGAGAAAATTTCTTATGCATTTGTTTGTATTTTAATTTCTTCCTTTTGTCAATTCTTTACTTCTAGTTTCCTCTAGCCGAGTTTGGAGAGCCTCTAAAGCTTACAGCTGAGGGCGTTTTGAATGCATTTATTCTTAAAAAAAAATGAAGGTAACCTCTGAGATTCAAACCTATAATGGGTAAAAGTGAAACCTCTTTTTTTTATGATCTTAATTCCTTATAGTCGTGGATGCATTCCCTTCATCTAGGTTTTTTAGTTTTCTATTTTAGAGACAAAAGAGAAACCCTTCTTGTTGTTCCTATTACTATTGCATTTCTTTTCCATTTTCTAGGTTTGAGACTTCTTAATGGATGTGACCATTCAATAGGTTGCTTCACATTTTTTAGAGTTCCTTAATACTTGCATGAGCTCAAACTCTTTGTTTTTCTCTGTATTTGAACTTTTGGAAGAAACCCCAAGTGGGTTTGTGCTTTTGTGAAGAAGGATGCCTCTCCCAGGCTGCAACTTAAGAACACCAACTGAGCTTCGATGCATATTTGATCTCTTTCTCCTTTCCTGAATATGTAGAAAGCAACATTTTTCCTCATTTCTAAAAGTGTAAAGAGACATTCATAGTTCCACCTTCTTTAAAAAAAAACAAAGAATGGCCTCTCCAAATAAGGTCGAGTTTTCTAGATTTTCTGGGTTCCAATTTTTTTAATGCAACTATAACTTATCATTTTTCTTGTCTTTAGAAATGATGCTTTGTTCCAATATGAATTTGTTTCCTTAAAGCGTATATTGTGTACCTTCATTTCCATTCTTTCTTCATAGCTTCATATGGCTATCATTGTTATTTACTTTGAAGATGAATGTTCTGCATATTATACATCCTCTATGCTTTTGTTGGTATTCCTTTGTTTTCACATTATTTTGAACAATGAAAATGATTGCTTTTCCTTATGCTTTATTTTCAATGTAATTTCCATCATCTTTGTACTATAACAGCAATGATTCTTCATTGTTTGCATCTTATAAATATTAGGATTGTGGTTTATCTTTGAAAATTCTGTTTGATGTTTAGGAATCTTCCTAACACTGAACTTGTCATTGTATTTGATCCAACTATTATTGCACTTGACATATGACTGTAACCTTACATTCTTTTATGCTCCAAAACATGTGCATCACTATTTTTTATGCTATAGTTGCCTCTCTGCAACATGAATTGTTGTCATTGATACTATAAGTTATCATTATATTATGAAATTGTCATCTTTACCATGTATTCATGTTCACTATCACTTCATAATCATGTTCTTTTTGTACTCCACTTGTATGTAGACACTGCTTGTAAAGCATTATGTTTATGATGACACTTTTGTGGGATATTGAGCACAAAACAGCAATAACAGCAATACCTCTTTGTTGCTCTTTATTTTAATTCACTCTATATCGTGATATCATATAGCTCATGATAGCCTTTAATAGCTCCTGATGGCTACTATTGTATTAATAGCTATGTACACTTGAGTTTAAAACTGCAATCATCATTAAGACTTTGTCAGCTAGCTTTGTGTCATGTTGCTATTGATAAGGAGTATCATTATCAATGTGAGACAACTTATATTAATAATGGTATTTATTCTTATCAGTATCACCATTACAAATAAAAATTGTCTTCAAGGATCCATTGGTGATATGAAATGTGACTATCCCTCTCTAATGGAATAGAGGGAAACATGTTGGTCCCAACCCTTGTGGGAGCCACATTTTAACCCACATGTTGTAAATAGATGAAACAAAACAGCTACAAAACTTGACCTATGTCTGCACAAGAAGAAAACATGTTAGATAAAATAGAGCATATGATAGATGTGTTTAATAACATTTTGGTTTTCCTAGACATCTGTGGTATATTAGCTATTTGAATGCACATGAGGATCAAATTATATGTTTATGGATGGTTGCATATGTATTGACCGGTGATTCTTCATGGCTCTAACAACACTATTTTCTCTCACATGCAGGAAAACTGAGAGCAGCAAGGAAATCATCAACTGAAGATGAAACAAGCAAGAGGAGCAACAGCAAATGTAAAGCCAAAACCAACGACGGGATTTGTCATTCACCAGGAAATGACAGGTCCCCTTTCTCTACATATGCACTTTTCATTATCATTTATAAATGTATAGTTTTTTCATTATATGCATTTTTAATAGTCAGTTCCACAACTTGTGTGGAACATAACACATTTATATTATCAATAAAGACTATTTTTTGAAGAAAATGACTCTTTCTCTTCTTTTTTGTATGCATATGTGTAATGTGATGATGTAGTCTTCGTATTTTCTCCTTTATGCATATGAATATGACATGGTAGGGAATGGATGTGCCTTTTTCTTTCAATTTGTAAATGCATATTCAGCTTTACCTATTTGAGCTAGGAGAAAAAATAGGTAATAGGTAGGAGATTAAGTCATGGTTCATTTGCAAAAGGAAAGGCTTCTAGTTGGTACATACAACAAGTTAAAGATTAAGAAGTTTGGACCATGGAAGATCCTTAAGAAGCATGATTCAAGAAATGCATATGAGGTAGAGTTGCCTGATGAAATTCATATTTCACCTGTGTTTAATATTTCATACTTCACTTGTGTTTAACATTTTATATTTAACGGCATGAAGGGGGGATTAATGAAGAAACAATAAAAGCACAATGGAATATTCCAACACCTACTTTAGAAAAGGAGTAGATAGAAATTTTGAATAGTCGTGTGGGTAGAAGCACAAGAAACAAGCAATATGCAAAGTAACTGGTGAAGTGGAGAGGAAGGCCTGTTGAAGATTCATCATGGTTTTTTGAGGCTAAGGTTAGCCATCTTGGTTTTCCTCTAAATCTTGAGAAGTGACGGGGTCACTTTTCAAATTATCCTAGCTGTCTGATGCAGGAGTATCCAGTGGTGTAGGGCAATCTTGCATCACCCAAAAAAATGTTTTTTCTTGAATTTATTTAGTTGTTTTGAGTTCCATGATGGCACTTAAGGGATGTAAGATAGTCAAGAGTCAAAAATAGCAAAAAATGGTCACTTACTATTTTTAGTAAGTCGGCCTAAACGGGCTTGTGTGGACCTAAAATTTTACCCCAAGGAGCATAACTGAAAAACATTTACGGTCATGAAAGAATCATCTCAATACGCTGCACGGTTTGGAAGATATTAAAGTTTCCATCCCGAAAAATTTCTCCAATGCAGCTTCAAATTCAAATATGAAGAATTTAGAGGCCCTGTAACAGCTCGAAAGTTGACGAACTGACTATGGTGGTTTACGTTTTGTAGATCTCTTCGAGAGATTTCCAACGATATGCAATAATAGCAAATAAAACAATTGGATCAAAAGTTATGGCCTTGTGAAGTTGCCCCTCTAAAAAGTGAATTTCATTAAAATTTCTTCCTAGGCCAAAAATCAAATAGCAGGACTTTTGGCACCAAAACAAAAGGGAAAGTTGAACCTTCTAGAACATTCTAGGGTAGTTATTGGGGTAAAATAAAAAGGGTTAAGTGGGGGGTTGTACAGTGGCTCCATTAGTGCAGATTGTGGCTCTGAACAATATATTTTGTTTTCAGAGTTGATGTTGTAATGAATCAAGCCCATGAGGCTATAGCATGTAAGTTTTGAATTTGTAATTTCATTTTATGGAAAATAATTGAAAGTAAGTTATTTTTTTGTCTCTCATCTCCTATGTTGGTATCTATTGTGGTGATTTGTGTGGGTATCGGGCAGTGTGGCCCTCGTCACTCTCTCCCTCAATAATGGTTTGTCTTTGTTTTAAAATATAATGCTTCTAAGTACTTTCATTATATCTAGGTTACAACTATCTTCTATTTGCATACTTTTGGCACTTAAGAGTAGTATAAAATTATGGAATTGGGCTTAATCAGGGAAATGAACCTCTCTCCAATTTTCATTTAAGTTTTCTCCATAGGAATTTTTCACTAGATTTGGTATCTTTTATTTTATCTAGCTCTCATTGTGGTCTCTTCTCTTCAGACAAATTACATGTACTTTGATGGCTTGTACAAAAATCAATTAATTGTGTGAATCTCATGCCACAAACAACTAGACAAACAACATTAGCCACTACTAATCTTCTAAGTCAAGCCAATAGATTGTCCATCTAAAAACAAAGTTTAAGAGACTAGCTTATACTCAAACAATAAGAATAAATCAACTTAATGGATAAAGTTTAAGAGACTAGCTCATACTCAAACAATAAGAATAAATCAACTCTATGTCTATTTGGAGGATTCTAGAAAGGTTAGATCTCATATTTCTTAACTTGAATTGCTTAAACCTTCTACTAACATGGAAGAGCTCAAATCTAAAGTGGGAAAATTATTTAAGTATATTTCTAAAATATGTAGCAAGGACGAAAATATTGAAGAGAACTTCCACAACCTCTTCATTAAATTTATTGGCAATGTTTAATATGGTTCTTAGTTAGAAGTCAATGTTGCTAAGAATCTCATGGACATGGCAATGCAATGTGTTTTTGTCCTTTACCAATTAGCATATCTCCTTATTGTTTATGTTTTATGTTACAATTCAATTTAGTAATAGTGTGTGCTCCCAATGAATTATACTATAATTATGAATATCAAGATCTCATTACATAGCATTTCTTGATAATTATTTGATTGTGAGACAATTTATTTATGGTTTCTATAACTATTTTTTAGAACCTAGATTTATACTTTGGTGGAATGTCAAAAATATTTAGATTAACTCATGTTATATATGATTATTAATTTGTATATATTTCACTGATCTATTATCTTTTCAAAAAAAATCAATGAATCTATATTTTTATTTAAAAATAATACTTAATATTCGATATTGAGTTAAAAATTAAAATCGACATAAAAAATTTATAAAAACTAAATTTATATATCTATGATACAATCTAACGTGTCTAGCTTTTGCAATGATCCACTTAGAAAATTGATAAAATTATTTATCAAATATTAATAAAATTGATATATACAATAACAATAGAAGAGTAGGTTATATATCCATGAGTACTTGTAAAAATAATGATTATAGTGCCATAAAATCACTCAAAAGGATTTTCTCACTCATGAAAGGGTAATTTGAATTTATTTAATTTTTAAAAAGATATTGGGTATGCAATGTTTTCAATGATCGTACATAATGGTTTATTTTCATAGGGCCTACCCTAACAACAACTATTTTTAATAGAATTATCTTGCATAGTGACACCTAATATTGACTCAAGTTTAGAATATTTCTTTTCCAAATGTTTCCATTTCTAAATACAATAAGCTCATTTTATGAAAATATTATACCATATTGGTGATATATTAGAGTGTTTGCAGGAACCAAATTTCAAAACGTTCTACAACATTGTTGCCAGAAACGAGACATAGAATGCAAGGTTTGGCATCTCAAAGTGAGATATAATCAATACTTTCCAATATCAAAGACTCTTAATAGTACAAAGTGATACATGTTCATCACTAGCACGGTGTCGAACCCATCACCTAAGCAATGCTTTCTGTAGAATTAAAATCACTTATACACTCATTTTTAATATTTAATGCATTTATCACCGCTCGTCTATTAAAATGATTAATATTATCTTAATTCTATTGTTTTGTCACAAATAAATTTATTAAATAATATTTTATTGTTTGATTAGTTTAATTCAAATTTAAATTTAATTTGTCTACAATTAAATTTATTTAAATCCTA
Source organism: Sequoia sempervirens (assembly GCA_007258455.2). Lineage (NCBI taxonomy): Eukaryota > Viridiplantae > Streptophyta > Pinopsida > Cupressales > Cupressaceae > Sequoia > Sequoia sempervirens. The sequence continues at coordinate 32,180 of VDFB02260875.1, read as the reverse complement.
AATTATATCTTATGGGTTAGTTGTGCAATCAAAATAGTTAACTAAATAATCAATTAAGTTAACTCATGAATTAAATCTATTGAAAAGCCAATCAATTTGGCTAACTCAAGATTACAAATTAATTAATAAATCAAGTAATTATCTTGAACTCACCAATCAAATGAGTTGACTACTTAGTCATTTCCATCTAATCAGAAAAATGGCCGCCACCTCTCTCCATCACATCCACCATTTATGGATTCAACTCATGATCCAAGATCAAATCTCCATCTTTCAATTTTCTCTCAAAAATTCTATAAATTCGAACTTAATCCTCAATTTTCATCATCTCAAGTTGATCAAGTAGATGTTATCACACTAAGCAACAAGCATCACAAATCATTCAAGCACATCCACTCTATCCACATTAATAGTTTGCATTGCTTCTGCATTTGTTATCTCATTTGTTTTGTTTTGATGCTAATTATTGTTAAGCTTGATTGAAAGGTGAGAGTTGTGATTTCATTTAAAGTTTGATTTTTTATTATTTTATTCTCTTTTCAATTATGTTTGATTTCACCTCACATTGTTGGCACACCTAGTGGAACCTTATCCCAATACGAATATTTATTTGTGGAGCCTCTTTTTGTGATTTTTTGCCAAAAAAATACATTTTTTGACACAGGCTAAGTCTACAACCTTTCTACCATGTGTTGTAGTGCTTGTGTTTATCTTGTGGAGCCTATGCCTATCATATGATGTTTGTGTCTACCATGTGGAATATGTGCTTATCCTATGGTGTTTGTGCCTCTCTTATGGTGTTTGTGCCTATCATATGGTATGTTTGCATCTCATGTGGCATTTTTTCAGCCCTTGTGGTGTATGTGCATCTCTTGTAGTGTTTTTGCATTTCATGTGGCATTTGTGCATCTCTTGTGACATTTTTGCATGCCTTGTGGTATATGTGCATCTTTTGCGGTGTGTTTGCATGCCCTATGGCATCTATGCATCTCCTACAGTGTTTATGCATACCTTGTGGCATCTATGCATCTCTCATGGAATTTTTGTATGTTATGTGGTGTTTATGCATCTCTTGTGTTTTTGCATTCCCTATGGAACCTATACATCTCCCATATTATTCATGCATACCTTGTGGAATCTATTCATCTCTTGTGGCATTTATGCATATCCTATGGTGTTTGTGCCTATCCTATGGCATCCCTAAATCTCTTGTACTATTTGTGCCTTGTGTGTTAGTTCTTGTGTAGTCTTACCATGTTTTCTAACACTAATCTTGATTATTTGAGCTAACCATTTTTGGTCTTGTGATTCAATTGCTTTAAGCATCACGGTACTAACTTGCAATTTTGGTTCATGAACAACTAAAACATTAAAATTGATAATGAGCTTCATGTAGTTCAATAGACGAAGCCAATTTTCATTTTGGATAATTTAAAGTGAACCATTTTCAATTTACTTTGGTGCTCAAAAATTGAATTTGTTTGTTGTGTTTTTTTGTTGTTTAGATTAAAGTGTGCCTAGGTGATTGGTTGGGTATGCTCTTTCCTCACATAACAAGGTGATCTTGGAAATCAAAAGAAACTTAAACTACAACCTTTTGCATCATTGATGGGATATGTATGCTCTCCTCTTGCATCACAAGACAGTTTTAAGGATCAAAAGTAGCTCAAACTCCTTTTTCTTGTGACTTGTACCCATCGTTAAGAACTCATATTTTATTTTTTCTAGGTTTTCTAGTATTTGGATTTGATCACCAAATCTAATGGGAGCCTATATACTAATGGGATTTACAAATTAGAGGTGTTGTTACTAGCTAAGCAAGTATTTATTTTCAACGCTCCATGAAATCAAAAGGTTTCATCCCAATAATATCTAGGCCCTAGAGAGCACCCCTATAACATGAATTGAACCTCACATATCTTCAAGTATATAGAGGACTCTATTAGATTGTTTATTTATCCTATTTAGGCATCATTTTGATTGCAATTCCTTGTAGTGCACCTATCTATGGACTATGTTGGAAGTTACTCATAGCATACCCAAATTATTTTGATAATAGGCCATAGTCTAACCAATTCCAATTCATTAATCATCCAAACAAGTGTTATGTTGGAAAGCAATCCATTGACCCTAGGCCCAATAAAATAGGTCGAGGCTACCTACCTTTGGACACATGGTATATTTGTGAACCTATTGTGGACATCAAATCTGCAATATGTTAAGCCTTAACAAGAATAAATCAAGCATAACACAACAAATCTAATATCCCTATGAAATATTGCATCATGTTAGATATGCTAAACAATAAGACAAGCTAAATAAGCATATAAATAACATGAATCCAAATTTATCTCATAGTGGATTGGTGCTATTGTTGAAAATAACCCTTTCCCAATCCTTGATAGATAAGCTAAATGATATGAGAATGGAGTAAGATGATAAAATGGGCAAAATCAGTTCTTCAATGAAGAGTGACTTTGCAAGAGATTGTGAAGATGATGGAGATGAATTGCTAAGATTGTGGAGTGAAATGGGCAAGATCAATTCTCAAATGAAGAGAGTGACCTTGCATGAGCTTTGTAGATTTGTGGAGGATTTGCTTGAGGATGAAGCCTCTATTTAAGGACTTTAAAAATGCTAAGTGTTGAAGAGGTGCCAATGTGGGACTAAGATTGGACCAATGAAAGAAGTACACTTGTCATCATGTGAGTGGTTGATGCATGTGCAAGATTTGGGAAGAGTGCCCATGAGAGGGAGTTTCAAATTTGAATTCTGCAATAAATTTTGAGGGGGACAAGAAAAACAGCAATAAATGCTATGTTGGAAGGACAAATCAACTTGTCATGTTGAGTGAAAATGAGGGTTTTAATAAATCAATAAAATTGATTTATTTGTGCAAGTGGCTAAATCTAGAGAATGCAAGTGGGTGAGATTAGCATTTAATCGGTTAGATTAAATAGATGATGATTATGTTAGTTTAATGATGATTAGGTGAGTTTGACTTTTAGGACTTTGATATTTGATTTATTTAATTCAGAAAAGGATGAAGTATGATTTGGATTTGAATTAAATAAAGTCCTGATTTATTTAATTAAATGGATGATGCAAGATGAAGGTTGAATGATTTATGAGAGATGAAATGGTATTATTTGATTAAACCTTTGGATTGACCCGATTTACCTGATGAATGGATTTGTTGCATTTGATCAATTCAATCAATTCAATGAGCGGATGAATATGCATAATGCTAATTTGACGTGTCTACATTTTGTCTCAAATTTTCCCCTCTTTGAAACAATGTACTTGTTGCATTGGTTCAAAGAATAACTTTCCGATCAAAATTCAAAAAAAATCTAATTTTTCGGATGCCCCAGCGGAAAGAAGTACACGGTACATTGCCCCCTCAAGAGATCGAGTGAAAAGATTCGATATGAGGGTCGATCTCGCGATAAAGAGGTTCAAAATGAATGGTTATGGATGATGATGCAAATGAGATGATTTTAAGATGCTTAGAATAACAAATCTATATTATCCTAAACAACTTAAATGATGATATGATGTGATGATGGATGACATGGATGATGTGATATGCTATGACTATGCAATGGATGATTTATGCAGATGCTTAGACTAATAGATCTATATTATGATGATGATATGAATGCACGATGGATGCATGATGGATACATGATGGATGAATTGGTGATGATGATGTTAGTATGGAAATGAGATGATGACAAGAGGAACCAACAAGTCCATGATCTGACGAGACTTTATTAGAGATGATGATGATGATAGATGATGATGATAAATGATGATGATTTGCTTATCAAGGATTGGTATTTTAAAGGGCTACTTACCTTATGTTTGATAACACACATAGGTACAATGCATCAAGGTATAAAGAACCAGGATGGTTGTACCTAGTGTGATGGATTTGACTCGACAAATAGATAGGAGTATTCTTGTTCATACTTGACATCACGAAACCTTGCTAGAGTACCCTAACAAAGCAAGTATTTTCCAAGTTATTTTACAAGAGCGTCCAACAAGCACAGTGAGACAAAGATAATGATCGTTGCCCCATTCCTATTCTCTCCTAAATCCAGCCGTTCGGATATCATCGAGAGGTCCTTGGAATGAGTGCAATAAGATAAATCAAAAGAAAAATCAAATGTAAAACAAGCCAATGTTCTTCATATCTTAGCCAAAGGGATTGTTTTGATAGGATAAGAATCAAGTGATATCCAAAATGATGCCCATTGTCGGAACGATATATCCTAGGACATGCATTGTATAGGATGATGATGGTTTTGATAAGTTGATTGATAGGCTATTGATATAAGGTTGATGACATGTTTGTGATGATCTTGAGTTGATTTTGTTTTAAGGTTTGTTGTTTCGATTTTGATTTTGCGATTGAGCCTTTGCTTTGTTGTGATTGTTTATGTTTGTGTTGTCAAAGGATGAAGGTGATGATTTATTATGGATGATTGATTATTGTGAGTGAAAGCAAATGAGACGGATGGATTTTTCAAATATTTGGATGTTTTTGACTTTTTTTTTGAATGTTTTGAGGCTGTTTTTGGTATTTTTTGAGATTTTTCAAATGTTTTGATTTTTGAATTTTGCGATGTTTTGGATTTTGCATTTTGCATTTTTCAAATGTTTTGGATTTTGATGTTTTTCAAATGTTTTTGGATTTTGATGTCTCGGGGCTAATCAAGATTAGCCTTTCCTCGTTAAGCTCAAAGATGGCGTAGTTCAGTTCAATGTTTTGATGTTTTCGACTTTTTGAGTGTTTTGGATTTTTGATTTTTGGATGTTTTTGGATTTTCGCACAATTTTGACGATTTGGATATGGATATGTGTGATGATATCAGTGCTCTGTTTTGGGATTTTGCTGAAAACCAAGCTAAGGTTGATTGATCAAGATGGATTGATGATGATAACATTGTTGAGGATACACAACAATGCAAGGATTGGATTGATTAGGATTGATGACGATTGATAATGATAACATTGTTGAGGATGCACAACAATGTAAGGATAGTGTTAAGCAACACAAGGATTTGGGAAAGATATCCCCAAGATGATGATGGATTGATGATGATGTTTTGATTGTATTTGATTGATCAGGATTGTTGAAGCTTGGTTTGGAACAAAAGTTGTTTGAATGATGTGATGTGACGTTTGAAGTGCAAATTAGATGCGATTGATAATGATTGTTTGGATTGATGTTCGATGAATGATGAAGACTGATAAGATTGTCTTCTTGTCAAAATATGCCATGGGCTAGTGATTTGGATTCTAGATCACAAATGCTTGACCAATTTGGTTTCATGTTTGCCAATGTTTGGATCACCACATAAGGCGAGGATATAGATCAAGATTTATTCTCAAAGCAAGATGTACATATTTGCCCCCAATGTCTATGCAATATGGAATGTGATGGATGGATATGGATAATGCTAATTTGGCGTGTCTACACCTACAAGGATTAATACACCTAGATTTCTCTAGCTTAAGCTTGCTCACATGTATTTTGTGTATTTTAATATTTATTTCAACCCTTATGGTTCAAACAAGTCCAAAACGGAAGCTTATCCATCTTGACCCTTAGGATTTTCTTTGTTGTCTTTTTCTTTGTAGAAGTCACAACTTGGTCAACAACCATGATTTTGATCCAAATTCAAAAAGCAATCTCAAACTTAGTCCAACCCAAACTCATAACAACCTTGAAGTAAACTTGGTCCATAACCAAAGTCATGACTATACTCCATCCTCGCTCATGGATGCCACTTTAGTCCAACATAATCCAAGAACTTACCAAACTAAACCATCATCCAACATAATCATAGATCATTCAACCCATATTCAACCAACCCTAGGTTTACTCCACCTTAGTTTAACTCAAGTCAACTTCAACCATAATTTAAATTAATCATAATCGATCCACATATAGTCAACCAACCCTAGATTTATTCCACCCTAGTTAGTTTAACTCAATTAAACTTAACACATAGGTCAGCCCAACCTTGGTTAAACTTATCCATAGTCCTTCCAACCCATAGTCAATCAACCCAAGGTTTATCCAGCCTATTTAGTTTAACTCAATTCAACTCAAACCATAGGTCAACACAACCTTAGTTCAACTTAGCCATATTCCATTCAACCCATAGTTAATGAGCCCAAGCTTGACTCAACCTTAATTTAGCTCAACCATAGGTTAACTTAACCCTAGGTTCACTCAAACCAAATTTTAATCAACCTTAGTTTAACTCAAAACCAAGTTTAATACAGTCAAAGGTTAACTCAACCCAATTTTAACTCAATCATATGTTAACCCTATGTTCAATCATCTATAGGTTATATTAACTCAACCTTAGTTTAACTCAACCCAAGTTTATCTCAACCATAGGTTAACTTAATCATAGTTTAGCTTAACTCAAGCCAACTTAACTTTAGTGAACATAATTAATCATAGTTGCACAGCCCAAGTTTAACTTAACCTTAGTCTAAAACATTACATCTAGGTACCATCCAAAGACATAGTCAACCCATATCCAAGTCATAAGTCCAACCCTTAACATTAACAACTCATACCATATACAATTAAGTCCATAACAAGTTATAGCTCATCCATAGTCATAGCACACTCACTTTTGACTAAGTTTTGAGTCTAGATTTTATCTTTAGTTGATTAAGTTTTGAGTCCTTTTATCTTGGTACATCTTGTCATGTGTAAGAAAAAAAATTTATCCATACAAACAAGATCCAAGTTTTGCATGTCCACAATTGTTACCCACAACTATGCAAAGTCCCGCAAAAGGGATACCCATAATGACTCTAGTGTACCACCTCAAAATCATGGCGATGATAACGAGTCTCCACAATCATAGCAAATATGGAGATGATATAGCCAAGTTTTTCAAAACACGATTCCAAATGTACAATGAAACACATGAGATCACATCCATCAAGAATTAATAGAACTAGGAGCTCAATTACCAAGTGATTTCGACATTGAACGATTAAAAGCACAAGAACCCCTCCTACAAACAATGATGAATATCGGGGAGCACATAAAAATGATACTACTCATGAGAATGTTAGAACTAGATAAAAGAACAAAAGGACAAACTCAAGTGGAACTCATCACAATTTCCATGCAACGACCTCTAAATATACCAACCATCTTTTTGATGGCCTCCTTGGCTCATCCAAACAGTGTCAATCATCTAAATCAATCAATCAAGAATTGCAAGATATAAAGGATACCCTTAAAATTATTCAATTGGGTTCCCCTCCACTAATTCAATTACACAAAGAAACATTTTCCTCCCCAATTTGAAATACCCAATTTTGACAAACACAAAGGAAAAGGCAATCAAAAGAAGTATCCCTAAATTTTACATCAATTGCCATGAGGTATTCTATGATGATGATTATCTATGTTGCCTCTTCTTTCATAGCCCAGGGGGACAAGCTTTAGATTCGTTTACTCATCTACCCAAAGGGACAACAAACACATTTACTAATTTTGCAGAACATTTTGTAATGCACAAATTAACAATGCTTGATCTTTCCAATGTGAAATAAATATATGGTGAGAGTTTTTCTACTTTCATTCAACGATGGAAAATACCAGCTAGTATTTTTTCATGGCCTATACCAAAGAAACAACTTGTACATATATTTCTTGCAAATATTAATGCCAAAATAGCCTTCTATTTACAAGTACATTGGGTGTCCACCTTTGATGAGATCATTAAAAAAGGTGTTCAAATTGAGAAGACACTAATTGGAGGTTTAGACAAAAAAATACCAAGGATTACAACATTAATAACCAAAATAAGAAGTCCAAATTCTTAGCCTACACGGGTAGAGGAGTTGGCTTGGGTCATGGGTTTTCTCCCCATAATTTTTGGGTTCAACTTTGAGGCTCAAGCTTACCCGATGCACATGGTTTGCAAGCTATTGTGTGTATCCCTAGGGGACTAATCTCGCCTCAGCTCACCCCGTAAAGGGAACACGTTGGGCTGAGTCACAGGGACACCCCTAGGTTACCAAAAAAAAAGTCCAAATTCTTTGAGAAAAATTTAAAAAACATAGTCAATAATGGCACCAATGATACCAAACATATACAGACAATTCAAAACACAAATAAACTTTGTATTGCATGTAGGACCACCTAAAAAGGAGAACAAGAAATTTCAATGCACAAACTTACATGAACCCTTGGAGAATGTACTCAAGAAACTCTTCCAAGAGAACATGATCAACTTCCCACTTCCTATTTTTTATGATGATGACAAATAGAAACTCATGTGGTATAAATACCATGAATACTATGAATACTGTCGAGTCAAAGGCCATACAACCAATAAATGTATGAAACATAAAGATTAAATCTGAGATTTGATAGACCGAGGTGACATTGAAGTTGAAGGTGCACATCATCTTCACCCAACACAAACTTGGGAATATACCAAAAACCCTTTTGAAAGCATGACCAAGAAGCCTCTACCAAACAAAACTCAAGGCATGATAATCACATATAATATCCACTACCACAAATCCTCTTGTTACTCCAATTTCGTCTTGGGCTAGATTGAGCATTCCTCATTACACATAAGTACAATCGTAATAAAAAAAACCCCACTATATCATGACAACATGACAAGGAATGGTCCCATCTTAAAATCCCCTCCACCTACTCCACAAATAGATATGACCTTATGAAACAACTCAAGAAGAGTTTGGAAAGAAAATCTATCTCAGATCTTCTCAAGTCATCCTACATTCAACAAAACATAGTTGATAAAGTCTTGAAAGAGGTGAGGTTGTAAACAAGATTAACCCCTCTTAGTTCTTAGCACTCATTGCAAAACTTACTTTTGATCATTGAATCATCTTTAGTCCTACAAACATGGCATCCCTTGACCCCTACCATAATTTTTTGTTTCATATCAAATCCTTCATTGTCAAACATAAGATCATATGAATACTTATAGATAATGGCTCTATAGTCAACCTTTAAACCTTATAGCTTGTTAAACTCTTGGGATACATAGAAGAGGCTTTGAAATCCTATACAATCACAATCAAATCCTATGATAATGCAAAAAGGTAGACTATCAACATCATTAGTTTTCCCCTCTAGGATGGACATGTTATCCATAACACCCTATGTTATGTCGTCAATCTTGACATTCCATACAATATCCTCCTTGGCCACCCATGGATACATGCCATGCAACCATTCCATGCACATTCCACTAATGTCTCAAATTCTTTCATGGAGGGATTGAAGTTATCATCTCCACATATTAGAACGCCTTCAAATACTACACAATGTTGGAGGTCGGTGCCAAAAATCAACCTATTGTCCCATCACTAAAGTAGCAGAGCCACCATCTCAACAAAATTCCACTTATATCAATCCCAGTGATATATTGTCCACATCATCAAACTCGTCTCCTACCAAGGTCAAGATTTGTAATGTCCCCTTTTCAAAAAGGGGTTATAATAAAATATTAAATTAAAATATCAAAAAATATAATATAATTATTAAAGAATAAAATTAAAGTTTAATTTTATCAAAAGTCAAGGGGCATGTGAAGAATCATGACTATTGAGGTAACCACCATACAAAAATTACATCTTTTATTATTTGATTATACTTTTTTGGAGCATGAAACTATAGCCCAATTAACTTGAAGATGTTGAAGATGAAACTCCTCATGGCTAGAATTCAAGGAAGGAAACCCACAATTTCTCAAGAGTGATTTTCACACAAAAATCATCATTATGCTAATTTGATTGATCTTCTACTAGAATTATTAAAATTTCAAGTTATTAACATTTGTTGTTTACCAATACATATGATTGGTATCTTTAAAAGAGATTTAATTGTACAAATTCAATTAATTATCAAACACCAATTGAAAAAAGTATAAATATTAATGTATATTATAGTATAGAAATTATAAAATAAACTTGATCGCATATTACAAAATGTTTCCTCCAAAATATTAAAAATTCAAATGGGACATTACAAATGGTATCAAAACTAGATCTTGTCAACATGTGAGTCTTCTTTCTTATGCAATTTAGCAATAGAGCCAATAGATATAACCAAAGATAACTTATTTCATTTAAATGACAAAAGAAATAAATATGGTAAAGTGCAAGGGAAAAACTCCTTTGAGGAAAGTTCTTAAAGATAAAATTGAAAAGAAGATTGATATAATGATAGATATGTTGGGTCAAATGCTCCACATGAAAAATAATTTGAATGTTTCCAAAAATCAAAGAAAAAAGTTGATGCAAAGAAATCACAAAGCCCAATACAAGATGATGTTTACACCATGTATGTAGATTATAAAAAATCTTCCTACCAAAATCCAAAAGACCATTTATTTTAAAAACTTCATGAGTATAAAAGATGTAAAGAGGGTTAACTTGAATTATGCCAACTCTCCTACAATATCATAGAGTGCACAATCTAAGACAAATGTTCATGGCACATCCATGTTTAAACTACCATCTGTCTATCAAAAATACCAAAAAAACAGGTAGCAAAAAAATTTAAAAAATCAAATAGCAAAAATAAAAAAGCAAAAAAGAAATTAAAAATCAAATCAGAAAAAAGTTAAAATAAAAATTAAAAAAATCGGCCTCTAGTGAAAACCGTTTCTATGACATGAGGGGGTGGTCAACATATGAAAACCTATTCATAGGTGTCATATTTGACAACCAAAAAAATCATAAAAGAGAACAAAATATAGTCGAAAAATAATTGTGATGGCACCTTAGACAAGCATCATGTATGATAGTCCATGTCCCTCTCATAAACTTTACATACAAAGGTGCGTCGAGTTTTACCCATCCATCCACTTATCACATCTTTAGCCACGGACCCTCATGTAGTATATAGGACCGGACCTTCATCAAAGCTTTAAAAAACCTCTAGAATAACATGTCTTTGCTATGGTATTATGATCAATGCCTTTTGACCCCAATTATGAAAAATATTGTCGCTTATGTACTACATTCCTCTGGTTTAAATGACCCAACTATCAATATCAATATTTTAACAACTTGTGTACAAGACAATTGGGTTGTTTTCCTTTTATCATGCTTGGTTTGGTTCCTACGACATACTCCCACAAGGACATCAAAATTCCTTGTACTATTGCTATCTATTGAGGTGTTGTTCATTGGGGCACTTGGTTCTTGTCTTTTATCTTTGCTTTATCAATGTATTGATTTCTTTTATAATTGCTTTGACTATTTCAAGAAAATTATTTAAACATATGGCACATTGGCATCATGATCTCTTATCATGTTGCATAATGCCTATACAAAATAAAAAAAATTGTTCAAACATGTAGATTCAACATATACCCAAGCTTGAATACTTTGAGAATATATCATAATCATTCATATCCACCTATATAATTCTAATCTGCAATCCAACCATCATACATCAGTGATTATCCTATCATCATATCTCATCCCACCCTAAGCTTAGTGTGTCCCCTATAACTACAATTCTAATTTCTTTTCATCCTTATTATTTCCTAGTCACCATCTCTATATTATCTTTCTTCTCTTTTTCTTTCAAACTTCATAATATATTTCCCCATCCTATTCAATCATTTATTCCATCATTCCATCATATTTATTACCCCACATTCATCCCTCCCTTTGTTTTGCTAATACCATTCCATCTATTTTGAGAGCACATCCATATTCTTCAAACTTCCTATATCTACCATCCTAATTTATTTAAATCCTTATTATTCTCCTAGTCACCATCTCTATATTATCTTTCTCTTTATCTTCTTCCAACCTTCATAATATATTTCCCCATCCTATTCAATCATTTATTCCATCATTCCCATCATATTTATTACCCTCCATTCATCCCTCCCTTTTTTTTGTTAATACCATTCCATCTATTTCGAGAGCACACCCATGTTCTTCCAACTTGACCATCCTCTCCAAAGGGCATCATCTCATCATTTGATTCAATCTCAAAAATCAAATTGAGATTTTGAGTCCAAAATCTATCCAAGAAACAAAGCATCCTTTGAATCCAATCAATTAATCAATATGATTCTTCCAATCCAACCAATCAACTCTTTAACATTTGATACTTGCAACATTATTTGTCATCAATGTCAACATACCCTATGTCCATATCTCTTTTATTTGAAATGGTGCTGCTTCTAGTCACAATAACATTTCAAAGTCTAACAAGTAGACACTAAAATCACATATACATTATTTTTTGTAATAACATCTCATGATAATATTTGATACACTTACCACCTCTTAATCCAAAAATTAATTAATATAAATACATTACTTTATCACAATTAAATTTATTGAATAATATTTATTATTTAATTTAAATCTAAATTATCTACAATTGAATTCATTCAAATCTTAAATTACACCTCATAGATTACCTATCGGATCAAAATAGTTAACTAAATAATCTAATCAATTTAGTTAACTCACTAATCTAATCCATTGACAAGCCAACCAATTTTGCTAACAAATTAATTAATAAATCAAATAATTATCAACTCGCCAATCAAATGAATCGATTACCTCATCTAATTAGCAAATTGATTGTCACCTCTTCCCATCAAACCCATCATTCATAGATTCAAGTCGTGATCCAGATTTAATCTCCACCGTTCAATTTTCTCTCAAAACCCATATAACTTGGAACTTAATCCTCCATTTTCATGATCCCAAATCAAGCAATAGTATCACACGGTGCAACAAATATCACAAATCATTCGAGCACATCCACTCCATCCACAATGATAGTTTTGCATTTGTTATTTTATTCATATTTTGTTGAGCTCAATCCGGAGATAAGAGCACCTAACACTCCCCCGTCTATGAGAATTAAAGAAAATGATAGCCACTTAAACATGCACAAAAATAAATAATGTGAAAATCTATTTAATAAAAAATTCAAATTATTATACTAAATATTTAGTTGATACGAATATTGTATTAATATACAGATAACCCATATGTTCCACCTGATGAATTGAAAATCTATTTAATAAAAAATCCAAATTATTATACTAAATATTTAGTTAATACGAATATTGTATTAATATACAGATAACCCATATGTTCCACCTGATGAATTGAGCACCTGATTCCAAACCTGGAAATAAATAATAAATATGCAGGAACACAACTGACTCCTTTGGATGATAGTTTTGTAGTGTACTAGTTCCAATGTTTGAGGCACAGTCCTCTAACTATAATTGCCCATTCATATGGGTGATTTATGAATAAGTGATGTTTCATTCATGACTCAATTGATAATGGTAGTAAACAGAATTCTATTTCTATATGATTGCTCATTGCATTTATGCATTATTATTTCAATAGATGTAGAACAAAATATCTTCATTTTCATCCGACTGATCCTGTAAGTACTCCAGATGGAACATATATGTCGGCTCAATAACACATTGTATTTCGTGAAGTTAACAAAATCATGCCTTTCGCCAGTCACTGTTACAGCCACTTGTATGAGAAGCTCTAAATGCTCTAGTAAGCAAAGCCGAATGCTTTGTCAGTATTCAATATGACACAACAATGCCGCAATAAACCAAATGAGAAATCCAGCTTATTCTAGACAAAGATTTCAAATCAAATTGTAGAATACAACAGATCTTGAATGATTATGAAACAAAATCTGGGAAGAGACTGCGGAATTTGGAATTTTGATCCAAAAATACAAGTCCCTTCATGCTTCAAAGGAAAAGCTACGCTTGATAACCTGAATCATCCACAATATCAGGCATCGTCAACTAATTTGTCAAATTAAAAATTTGACAAAAATCACATAAGCAACAAGCAAAACAAGAATAAAGAATTATCTTCACTCGGTAGTGTAACATGCAGGCAAACAGCAAACAGTTAAAATGGCTACAAAGCACAATTATTATTAACATCCAACTTGCAGCTAAGAATGGATGTAGCAAAAAATCGAGAACATTGCATCTCACATCTTTAAAATGGCAGATTAAAGTGACGTAGATAACATGAACAAAAACCATATTGCAGATATAAGCTAACAAAAAAAACCTTACTATAAATTTGACAGCATTTACACATATACATATCTTAAATAAATCTACCCAAAAGATACCAATAGATTTCAATTTTGACATGCCTATCTAATATCACAAATCCAATATAGGCACCTCAAGACTGACATCTCTTGGCATCTTTTAGATAGATGTATTTAAGATATCGTGATAGTAGACCAGTATTTTCTTAGACAATAGGAACCCCTAAAACCCTACCCAAAAAATTCAGGACAAGTATCTCTCAGCATCTTTTAGATAGATGTATTTAAGATATCTATGCTAGTAGACCAGTAGTTTCTTAGACAATAAAACCCCTAAAACCAAACCCACAATATTCAGGGCAGAATGATGCAAAGCTGCTAGATCATCTTCAAATCTTGAAATTGTAACTCCACTAAAAATAATGCAAAAGTCACGAGATCAATCGCTGCAAACTGGGCTATTTAAAAACCATCTTAATCCAGGATCATGTCAGGGAGCTCACAAGCCATTCATTGATCTACTACAGATTAGATGAACTTTACCAAAACAAAATAAGTAATAGACAAGAGATGACCTTTTCTAGCAATACTAGGGAATTTAATAATATAATATTTATGTTCCCCGATGCACATGTGCATGAGAATTACCCAAATTCCCCATAAACCTGCAATGCATAAGTAGGGAGGAACCATACTATGCTAATGTCACGTATGGCATACATACCCTAACCCCCTCTAGATTTGAATGTGTGCCTCCTCAGTGGATACACACACATTTGCCATCAGGCCCTCTCAAGCTATTGAATCAAAGAAGACGGAAGAAACTCAACTTTTGGAGAACAGGCAAATTAACACTCTCCACATAAATAACACTTTCCTTGGGGATTCCCTTAGGCATAATTATAAAACAGCTTATCCAGAATTAAATATTAAAATTATTTACTTACAATATTAACGGAATTCTTCATGATAATAATCTTCATCATCTTCATCGGTAAAGATGGCACTGTAGAAAACATATGGGTGATCTAACATCTCTTTCAAACTCAAATGCCCATCTTTATCTGCATCAGCCTGTCATGGAATATGACATATGATATAAGAACCGTAACTTAAGACCAAATTAAAACACACCAAAAATACTGATACAACAAGAGTCTGTAATACTGAAAAAAAGCTCAATATGTGAATTCAAAAGTTCGTATTGATAGAGTAAAGCTTCAACTTGTGAATTTTCTATGTTCATAATTCAGGTTGCACATGCAGATCAAATGTTGTTTTATGCTTATTTAAAGAGAATTATTAAAACTTGTGTTTGCTCAAAACAAATGGAAAAAAGAAAAAATACAAAAGAAAACTATAAACTGTCAATTTCTTACCTGCATTATCATGTAATCTGCTTGCTGCTTTGCATAGTATTCTTCTCCTGGATGTAGCCTATTGATCACAGGCTGCAACTCCATGTACGTCAAAAACCTAATCAAAATATTCAAGCATGAATATTACTGAAACAGTCCATTACAACATCGCAGACAATAAAATACTGTATAACTATTATATCCTCCATCACAAGCACTGTTATCAAAACCATACCCATCATTGTCTCTGTCAAGCTCTAAAAATAATTTCTTTGCTGCTGCTTCTCTTATGGATTCATGGCCATGAACATGAGACTCATTAGAAATATCCTCATCATAATTTCTTATAAGATCAAATAAACCATGATAGAATTCTTTGAAATTGAGCCTCCCATCTTTATCACTATCACGCTCCCTGTGGGAAAATGAAATATAGGAAACGGTCATAGATCAGTACATTGGAAAATAGAATGAAATTACCACCTCTTATCAACAGACATAAATCAAAGACCAATAAATGCCATAGCATATTCTTTATTTAATTTCAGCCCAATGCAAACATCAATAGATTTACCATACTACAGAGAGCTTAATAGTATCGTTGATTTAAGTCTTGGGCACCAGATGAAAGAACAATAAAAAAAACATTCATAACATTAAAAAAAGACTGTTAAATATATCATGACAGTATTATAACAGCAGGCATAAATATATCATGACAGTATTATAACAGCAGGAACAAATATATCATGACAGCAGTATAACAGCAATAAAATTAATCATGACAGCAGCAATGCACACTTCTGCAGACATTGTCCAGCATCATTTTACCACTTCCCTGTGGAAAATAAATAAAAAATTAGGTATTGGTAAAGATAAGGGATCAATGGTGAAAAAAGAGGGAGAGAGTTAGTTAATTGGATTGATTCAGGATTAATCAATTAAACTGGTTACTAATTTATCAACCAACTTGTTAAGTACATAATCTAATCAGAGAACTTGTTGATTAGGGAACCCCATATTCAGTGTATATAATGTCATCAACTGTTGTAATCTGAATCTCCACGCCCCCATAGGTATGACCATAGGATTTATGTATATGCTTTAAAGGGATGCAAGTTTTGGATATGTGAACCCTAAGAAATTTATTAATTGCATATATTATTATATTATAAGTTCATCAATTGCCAATCCTTCATGACAGAATTCTGTGTGTTAATTAATTCACACGCACCAACTAACTGCAATCACTGCATATCTACTATGATTATCACTATTTTCAAGTTTCTTGTTTCCTGTTCATGTTATCCTTTTCTTGTCTATTTCCTGCAGATTCCAACCTAACATTCTGATGGGTGGTATGGTACATGCTGTATAGATAGCTACGTCATAAAAATGATCATATAGATGGGATACAGTCCTCCATAATCCAACTTCCAAATATTTGTTTTCTGTAAGCCAAATGGCTTGGCAAGCTTCAAAGATTGGTTTTCTTAGGACTTGTGTCATCAATAAAAATGAGATGTAATTGCTGAAATAATAAGTGTAATTGACCTCGTAATAGCATGAATGCATTAGCCACTTGAACAATCAAAGTCTTCAGATGCTAAGCAAGTTGGCTATGGTGGAAATATCTCAATTTATACAAACAAGAAAACAAATTAATAATTATCAATACCTCAATACTTGGAAGCAAAGTTTGAAAACTCGGACTCAGCAGCCCAAAATAGGACTTGGACTTGGGACTTGGCAAAAAACTCGGCTAGGACTTCGCAAAAAAAAACTGTAGTTTTACAAACAAACAAAAAAAAAAAGAAATTAATGCATTTAGAGAACATCCGAGCCTAATTTGATTATCAATTTGTCATAATTCAAATATTCCAACCTTATTTCAACTTGCAGACCTGTTTTGGGCAAACAAGAGCAGAAAAATGAAAAAAATCATGTTTTAAAGCTGAAAAAGCAGCCTCCAGCCGCGGCAAGAGTCCAGGCACAAGACTTGGGAGTCCGAGCCTAGGACTCACACAAGCCTCGTTCGGACTCAGGAGTCCAAGCGAAAGACTCGGCGAGAATCGGCTCGCGAGTCTGTGCCAAGTCGACTCGGCCAGGCTTAGGACTCACGAGTCCGCCAAGTCTACAGAAAGTCCTGCCAAGTTTTCCAACTATGTTTGGAAGACAGTACAAGAGATAGAAAAGCTTCAGGAAACAACCTGTAATAGAAATATTTGAAAAATGGATCATATAGTATTGTCCCAAAACATCAATTTTTTAAAATATGTTATAATAGGTCTTATACAGATGCTTTGCTTAGTATGATCTGAAGGGTTAATTTTTTCAAACATTTTATCAAAGGTGTTTTCCACAATTTTTCTCTATTATTGTGAATTGTGTAAGCCATAAAACACAGACTACAATCCGTAATTTTTCTCTATTAATATAGTTTGTGGAAGCCATAAAACACTGACTATAAGACACAACTACTAAAACTCAATAACGTAGTAAATAGTAAAATAAAAATTGGGTTTGGGGTGAGGGGCCTAGCTCGATTGGCTAAAGCATCCTGTTGCAAGCAAGAGGTCACGAGGTTTAGTCCCCCCCCAAACCCGTGGTACCGAAGGGTGTGTCGCGCCAGCACCACCGGTCACATGAAAAAAGTTTACCAAGCGCACTGCAATTTATAGGGGGGACGGATACCTGACCAATTCCTGCCGTCTAAAAAAAGATAGAGATAAAAATAAAAGTAAAAATTGGCTTTGGTCCATAGTGATTTATGCAATCCATTCCAAACAACAACACTTCAATGTGCTAAATACTTAATAACATTCATTGATGATTCCACAAGAACAACTTGGAAGTTGTGTTCCATGGGGATGCGTCCCCCCTCCCAAAACCCTACATCCATGTCCCCTATAGCGTTTTGGGGCCTACTTCCCCCCCAAATTTGGAAAACTAGGAAACAGTAGGAAACACGTCCCCAAATAAGAGGACGGCTGCAAAATGAAAGGGGACGCCTAGGCATCCCCAAAACGGGGCAGCGGCCGGCTAGGAGTCCCCCAAACGTATTGGAAATGCCCAAGTGTCCCCCTTGGCATCAAAGTAAAAAATGCTTTGATTTTTGTTAAATTAAATAAATATTATTTTTATTTTTGATTTTTGTGAATGGTAAGAGACTAAAAGTTTAAAAAAATAAAATTAATCCCCATTCAAAATGTTCTCTAGGTGAAACATTATAATTTAATAAAATTTATAAATATTATAATATAATTATATAACATATGGCATTTATAAATATTTAATACTTGAACAAAATGCTTTTATA
>VDFB02260875.1:0-13281 GCA_007258455.2 Sequoia sempervirens | reverse complement strand
AGTAGATTGAGATTTATCATTTATAATAGTAGAGACCAAGTGCAAAAAAGATCAAGGTGTGGGAGTAACAAAATTATCTAAGACAATTTATCTCATCGAGTAAGCTTTTCCCACCACTCTTTGAATTTTATAACAATGGCACCAAAGAAAGTAGAAGTAGGAGTTGAAAAAGATAAAATCAAAGCTATTAAACCCTCTTTATAGTCCCCATTACTTTCTTTATTACCTGGTTCAGTAGATAAAGGACCCAAATTTTTTTTTAGAGATTTAGCTCAGAGATGTAGAGACCCTATTGTGTCTCAGTTGGGTTGGAACTTGTATTGGTATTTCTATCAAAACAAAAATGATAAGGTTTTGGTATCAAACCCATGGGCCCTTGACTTAGCTAAACTAATTGTACCAAATATTTTCATTGATATTGATCTAAGTAAAGCCCTGGACCAGAGCTACCATACCCCAACTAAAATCTCCAGGCTTCCAAATGGTGGGTGTCTAGTTGATGTCTCAAGAGAGGCTATTATCAAGTGTTTTAACCTAAAAAAGAAAGATGTAACAAAGGTAAATTTAGGGAAATATGAAATAGAATACAAGAGGTTGAGAAGAAGGTATAGAAGTGATGAGATCCCCCTGCATATGAAGAAGGGTGATAATAACAAAATACTCCCCATCCCTTCTTGGAAAATGGAGCCTTTCCCAGTTTCAAATTTTTAGGTTTACTTCAAAAACACCTATCATGCATTGTGTCAAGTACTAGGGATAGATGTAGAAGAAAATATGTGAGTGGGATTGATGAGGATGGATGTGATTGTTCAACACCCTGAGTCAAATGTAAAATTTGATTTTTCATCTCTAATTGAAGAAAAAATACATGAGGGTTTGTTGCAAGTTAGAGAGGCTAAGGCTCCCATTTCCTTTAGAAAATATTCTTTTTTGTGTCATTTAATCTTGTACCAAAATGAAATGAAATGGACTAGAAGAATGAAGATATGCACACAAGAGAATGGAGTAAGACTCCTAGTACAAAATTGGTGTTACATCTGGGACAATAGGTGTATAGAATGTGATTTTCTTGTATTTAGAGATTATTTTTTTGTTAGATTGATAGCCGCCTTTGGTTACCCAGGACCAAGGTTACCTAAATATTTTATGAGTGTAATCAAGGTTGTACAGTGGAAGACAAAACTTGGATGTACTCATAATTATATTGATTGGTTCCTCATGCCACAACACACCATTATTAGAGTGTATAGTTGTGACCAAGCAACACACATGTCTTGCCAAAATTTTTACCTGCAAGGGTATGTTATCTAGAATTCATGTGGAAAATTCTTTGAATGGAACATGACTTAATGAGGAATCAGAGGAAAGGAACATTTTTACCTAATCTAACAATATTTGAGGAATTATCTATTGGATCTGATATGTTGGAGGAATTATGGAGGTTCATGAGGGTTAATTATCCCCTCAAGTCTAGAAAGGAAAGAGTATGTGACACAAAGGGTCAGATTAATATGATCAAAAGGACCTTGCTAAAAAAGAGGACCCTATCTCATGTATTTGACCTTGAGGAGGATGTAATAAGGAATTTGGTATATTTTGCTAACATATGTTTTACTAGAAGAAGATGGATAACAATGATGAGTTGGGGAAATCTAAAGAAGGAGAAGAATAAAAGTTTTAAATGGTTTTTTGCTAATGAACCTAACCCCCTCAAGAGAATGCAAATGATTCTTGATAAGTTTGATGAGTTATACAATGGCCCAAGATGAGGGGTTGAATCCACTTCCCACTTCTCAGGAAGCATCCACATCACAAACACCACCTTCATCACCTACACATCCATCCCCTCCATTTCCTACACATGAACCTCAATCCAAGAGATAGAAGACTGAGTCATTAGTTGATTATTGCTCAAGTAATGAGGAAGAAGAAGTAGTCATAACTTTGACTAAAATGAAGGAAGTAACAAAGCAACACAAAATTCAAGATCCTCGTGATCCTAAGATTGAGCTATCAGAAGAGGGAGCTAATGAAGTTTAGGATGATGAGAGGGTAGTGGCTTCTCTAAGGTTTATGGAAGATGATGGTTTTATCTATACCAATGAATTCAAGGATTTTTGGATTAAAATGAAGATGAAACAATTTGATGAAAGGTTGAAAATGAATCTTATAGGAGCTCATGAATCAAAGCAGGTTGAAATCCAAGCACAGACATTTGCAGAATTAAATGTTGATAATATCAATGTCACTCCCCAAGAGGAAAGAGAACTAGTATTGAAAAGTGATATGATCTGATTATATTGGGGATGGAGTTATCCAAAGTTTTTTTTATAGAAAATTAGAGCACAAGATGATCCAATGTGAGTAGCAGAGTTTGATTCAAGGAAGGTGTTTCAGGAATAGGGTACAACCCTATTACCCAAACTCTTGGTTTGTGGAAAAAACATAAGAACACAAGGAATCCTTGACTGTTGGATGTAGTGTAGGAAATGAAGGGGTCAACCATGGTGAGAATGATGAAAGACATAACTCCTATAGAGGATACAACTATAACCATGCATTCTGCCATGTTCACTAAGACGTGGTACAAAATATGGAAAATAAGATCATTGAGTATGAGAAGAGATTAAAATTATCAAATTATGAAGTAAAAAAAAAAATTATTGAGAGTGTGAAGCTGAAGCAGCAGTTGCAGCAGGCTACCATAGTAAGATGGGATGAAATAGTTGGGTATGTGTAGGATCATGATGGGCCAAAAAGTGGCAATATAATAGGTATGCGACTGACAAATTTTTTTTACCCAAAATTGATGAAATGCAATGTGTTTTTAAAAGATATTCTCAACTTTCCACCAATATAAATTATGCCTTACTTTGAATTTAATAAGTAATTATTATTCATTTTCTATTGAATTATGACTAAAGTCTTGATTGATAGGCTGATTGAAAAACATCTATAGCTTTCAAACGATATCACACTTTTTGAATCCAAAACATGCATCACATTCTATGCTTCACATAATATAGGATTAAATAAAGAAAAATTGAATTTCATAAAGTTTTACTGACAAAGTTAAGATTGATTTAGACATCACAGGTTTTATATTTTAAAAGTTGTAATAAAAAATTCATAGCTAATTATTTACTTGGAAAAATTACAAAAAAATTTGCATCACATTGGGACATGAGTCTACTTATATCTAAAATATTATCATTTTATTGTGGTTAGGGTGGTCAGACATACACTTCTTATTTTTTCCCTAAAATTTAAGTACTATTGCGTGAAATTTCAAATTTTCACCAAATAGATTTTTTTTAAAGAAACCTATTAGTTTAGAAACTATATTCAATTTCTATAGATTCTATTCTCTTACATATTTTTGAAATAATAGGGCAGCTTATTCAAATTTTTACATGAAGTTGTCTAACTCTCATTTTTGAATTTTTGCCATAAGGGCCTGTCTTTTTCCATGATGATCCTGCACATACCTAATTGTTTATCACCCACCTATTTCCATGATGATCCTGCACATACCTAGTTGTTTATCACCCACCTATTCAGGCTGAAGATTCATGGATTCAATAGTTGAAAGATGGAATTTCTAAACTGAAGAAACATAACATGGAAGATGTTAGGCAACATATCATGGAGATTTTGAGGAAGATATTGGAGCATAGAATTAGGATATTGAAGGAGAAGATAGGTGGATTATATGAAAGCTTTAGCAATTTTATCAAAGCTCTAGAACATATAAATGCTAACTCCCCTATCAATCAAGAGCTCCAAAAGAGGTGGAAACCAACCTATCACATACTGAATACTCTATGCAAAGCCACACAAAGGGTTCCAAATGCTCCACCAAGACTCAAACCAACACATGAAATGGTAAAGGGTGTAATTGAGGAGTATAAGTATTTGGTAGATATGAGAAAGAAAGTGGAGAATAGGAGGATTGAATTTGAATCCATTAAATACCTCTTCAGCACATCAATATTCAAATATGAAAATTAGATAAAGGGAATGGGTGAGTGGAAACAAGAATTTGTTAGATAGTTCAAACACATGTACAGGATGATGGGGAGATCAATCTTGAAAAACTGCATACTTCACTTGATGGGATTATCATGTTGGATAGGGGATACGTGAAGTTTTTGGTGGATGTTAGAAATCTCCTAGATAATAGATGGAAAATTCATCTCACAAACTTTAAATCTGCACAAAAGTTCAAGTGGATGAGTGATCTAACAATAAATAAGTGACAGAAGAAATATTTGGGCTCTAATGAAGATTGATTGCAAGCATCACGAGGAGATATTATCATAAAATAAAATCTTTGAATAAGTCCTAGATGACCATGGGATTTTACTCAAAGATTAAAGGATTAAAGACATGTTTATTGTTAAGTTCTTTCATTTATGTTTAATTTCATAATTATGTTTTGTTATCAAAAGACATGTCCTTTGGTATGAAGCTTGTTGCCTCTCGTATAAATAAGAGAGACCAAGAATAAAGGAAATCATTATCTATTAGATATAGGGAAAATTAATAGGCGAGTAGGGATAGATATAATGCTTACATTTCAAAAGATCACGATGCATATATAAATTTTGAAGAAGTCAATGGAGGATATCTGATTTTGTGGCCTAATATTGGTATCAATTGTTTGTTGGAATTATTCAATTGTCTAGTTGTCTCCATCTTAATGCTTCTTTGTTATTTAAATTGTTATATCAAGTATATATTTGATTTATCAGTGTACATTTTCTATATCTGTATGTTGTGATTAATTGGTTTCCCTATAGGAATTAGACATCCTTTTAATAAATTATAGTAATCTGAAAGTGTTAATTGGATAAATAAGAACCACATAGTTAGGATTGTCAATCTATCTCCAATCTGGTGTTATATATGTCCTTGCATAATTTACTCAATTGGTTCTTTCAAGTAAAAATTAAATAATTTTGATAAATTGTAAGTACCTGGTTGTGTTAGTTGGATTTATAAGTAGTGTTTTTCAATCATATACCTACACATTTATATAAGTTATAAACCAATATTAATGTGCGAAGAAGTTTGACTTATTGCCATTATAGCTCATATATTCTAGATCTTCATTGGAATCCATCCACCTAACAAGGCACTGGTCTTATCCATCTTATCATTTAGTCTTAGCCAATTCATTTTCAAAGCTTTACATTTGTTAACTGAACATATTCATAACTCCACCTTGATATTTCTTATACAATTTATACCAAGTAGGTCTACATCTCTCTGCTTCCAATTTCCATTGTGGATAGATTGTTGAAGTAGTAAGCACACAATTTAAATATGCTCCATTTGCATAGGTACACCCACCTAGGTCTGGCAAAGGCTGAAGAGAAGAAGGTTCAAATTCATCATTTGGCCTTGTACATTAGCCAAAAATGTACGAAGAGCTTGGAAACCTATTTTGGTTTCTCAAGCAACATTTTTGGAATCAGAGACACGGCCAAATTGACATAATGCATTCAACTAGGTCATATTCATCCATTTGGAAAATAAATCAAGTTTATTTATCAATCTCCTAAAGCCATTAGTTTAAATCAAATAAATCAACTTGATCCCATCACCCTCATTTTAATTAAATAAATCAAACCTTTTATTTAATTAAATCCAAATACATTTTCCATCCTTTTCTGATTTAAATAAATCAAATATTTAAGTCATAAAAGTCAAAACACCCTAATCATCATCCTAGCTAATTAATCCTAATTAAATCTAATCTAATGCATGTCACATCCTAACCACTTGCATTCTCTAGATTTGGCCACTTGCACATGAAATTGCATTTAATTGATTTATCAAAATCTTTATTTTCAACTTGGTATAAAGGGAGAATATTCTCCAAGTTTGAATCTCCCCCCAAGTGGACATGTACACCCAACAGAGCATTTATGAGGCCCCTACGGTTCTTCCATGTCCCCTTCCCAAGGTCAACTCAACATTTATGGCAAAATTTGAATTCAAATTTTCCCCCTCTTGGGCACACTTCCCAAATCTTGCACATGCATCAACCAATCACATGATGACAAGTGGCCTCTTCCTATTGGCCTGTTTCTTAGTCCCACATTGGTCCCTCTTCAACTCTTAGCATTTGAAAATCTTTAAATAGAGGCTTCATCCTCAAGAAAATCCTCCACAACTCCACAAAATTTATGCAAAGTCATTCTCTTCACATGGAGAACTGATTTTGTCCACTCCACAATCTTAGCAATTCATCTCCACAACTTGATGCAAGGTCATCCTCTTTGAGAACTAATCTTGTCCATTTATCATCTTCATATCCATATCAATTTCATCATTTAGCTTAGCTTGATCAAGGATTGGGAAAGGGCTATTTTCAACAATAGCACCAATCCACTATGGGATAATTGGGATTCATGTGGCTTATATGCTTATTTAGCTTGTCTTATTGTTTAGCATATCTAACTTGATGCAATATTTCATAGGGATATTAGATTTGTTGTGTTTTGCTTGATTTATTCTTGTTAGGGCTTAACATATTGTAGATTTGTCCACATTCTCGCATTAGAAGGAGGGCATGCTAATATTTCTAACAAGCTTGATAGGGATATATAGCACCTATATATTTTTGCATTGAAACTGGTTTTCAAAATCTTTTGGAAATCTCTGTATGTTGTTGAGCCACTTCTGCACTTGCATATTGCTTCTCTCCACTACATTGCTGCAATCAAAAAATTCATTAGACTCATTTTCACACATTTAAGTCGCATCATCAAGTAAGAATGTAAGTGCTTTTGCACTTGATTCCAACACAAATAGACATGCTGTCTCTGGAGATGATATGGATTAAAAATAAAATCTTGTGCCAAATCAAATCTTCTCGTGGAATGATATTTCCAATGACAATAAATAATGAAAGGCGTAGGTAAGCAAATGATTCATTATCAAATCATCTATTGCCTTTGAATCTTCACCATATTTTGATATGTCAATTCTGCTTAGGAAATAACATCATATTTGCATCCTTTATATGGTTGTGTAGTGTTAAAAATCATAAACTTTGCAAAACATATATGAGATCTATAATAGTTAGAACCTCGATCAAAGTCGAAATGTCCATTTAGTGCATGCCCTGTAATCATCAAGCCCTGTGTATGCTTTCACTTTATTTGTTGCTGGGTAGGCATAAAAAGTGCATTTGCCTGAGTAGTTGTCGCCTGCCAAATGAATTTTCTTGAATGGAATAAAGCTTTGAGGCACTGCATAAAGCTTGCACGCGCCGAACATTTTCCATGCTATGATTACTTGCTGTCTATATTTTAAGCTATAATATTTTCATTCACCTCAATCTCATTCAATTGTTTGACTATTGTGAGCTTTGCAGTTATTAGAGGTCAAGGACGAACAAATTCTTTTGCAGATTCAATGTTATTTCGTGGTCCATGAATGTGACTCAAGATAAGACTTTGTGAGCTGCCAGACACGGGCTTGTTGCGTGGAAGTCCTGCAGTGATTGCATTCCATTAGATCAGATTAAACAAAAGGTCATGGCAATCATTCTATGTTGAAAAAAATGTTACAGAATTCAGGTTTACACTTACCAATCACGTTGGTTCGAAAGTTTCCAAAAGGCCATTTAGTCGCTAATCATCTTGCAAGAACAACGTCTAAGGTAGCAGTTGAGGGCGCATGGAGCCAACTCTAGTGTGCGGCACTTGAAAACTCTCCTTCTCTAAGGAAAGCAGCAACATGGAGCGCGTCTTCCATATGTATCACGCACTGGCTGCTTCTGCGTTGGGCCTAACATTTCCACTTTTCTTTCATTCATGACAAATTTGTTCATTGCTACTTAAAAGATCAACGTTTTCTTTCCAGAATGGTTTCTAAATGGAAAATCTACAGTTTCTGCATTAGCATTTTCATTACTTTTATCTTTATCTGATTCCTGTCTCCTTTCAATATCAGATACATTGGCATTGACAGGAATAATTTCCTTGTGGCTCGCATTCATGCCATTCTACCCCATAAGGATTAGCTCGTTGCTCATTCTCATTCCATAAGGATTACCTAGCTCGTTGCTCCAGGAAAGGCTGATAAAATCACCATTGTATGTCACATAAGTCCCAGGCTTCACTTTAGGCATATGATCAAACCACCACTTAATAAGCTCTCTCTCACTTGGTACATTTGTCATGTTGCATTCCTTGAGATCACATTTCAAATAAATAACCTGTCAAAATAGTTTGCACACACCTAGTCTATGCTTCCACATTTTGTCAAAAAAGCAGTTCACTTCACTCCCCTTCTGCGTATTCTTTATGATTGTGTAAGGAATTAGACAAAGTAACAAGTAATATTCTTTGCAAATAGAGGGGACGTTGGTCAAAGATTGTGGAACTCATTTCACACCTCTCATTGGTGTGCAGCCTCTTTGATCATTTCAAAGAAAAAATCTGAAGTCTCCCAAAAAAATAATGATAATAAAATATGGCTGAGATGAATTAACATGTCAGGTACACTATCTTAATACAGTAAGTAGCGTTTGAAACACGCCTTACAGTAGATAAGCACAACGTTTGAAGTTGGTCTTTACTCATTTTGGATTTCTTTAACTTCTACTAATACCATTGCTGCTTTGGGGACTGATATCTCTGTCTTTCTTATTGTTGGCTTTCACTAAATATTGTTCTTTCCATGGTGCAACTGTTCTTAACAATCAAGACTTTACTACTAATAGTTGTCTTGCAGATATTTTTATGGCTTTTTTATTAAATCGATGCCATTATGAGAGCTATGATTTTTCTTTTTTAGTTCATTTGTCCTTGAGTGCGGCTATTTCTTACACCTGCTTGTACCACTTACTTCTCTTGTTTTCTTGATTTATGTTTCTGCAAAATTAGGTGGATGAGGTTTGATGGAAGCAGGCCTTTCATAAGTCAGTCAACAATGGTTTCATGTCATATTGCAATTACTATCAAAGGTGGCCGAAAGTATCTCTCTGCCAAATGTACTAAGCTTCTCTCACAGATGGGGAAATGAAAATGAAGGAAAAACAAAGGTGAAGGACAAGCAAAGAAAATCAATTTTCGCTAAGTAAGAAGCAATCTTTTGGAGAAATCTTCGAGGAATGGAGCATTAAACCAAAGTTTATAAAGTGTTTTTAATTCTTTTGAGCTTCCGGGCCATTACGTTTTGGAATTTTCTATCTTAAGTCAACTAGATCATTATTTTCTTTCAAAGTTAGGCTAAAATTGAACCTTACAAACTTACTAGCTTTCTAATTTTGGACTAAAATTGAACAAGGAAAATTTCACACTCAAGTTTGGTGCTTTAAAATGAATTCATCATTGCTTTGAAGGCTAAAATGAACAAGTGTTTGAGTTGAGTGATTTTTGTATTTGGTGCATTTTGAGTGTGTATCCTCTCCCCTTGTGCTTTGTGCGACCTGGGGTGCAAGAGAAACACTCAAAATGCATTTTATTACTTTGCGTTACCTTTAAAGGGGCTTGCCTAAGAGACACATTTGCAAGGAGAACTCGAAGGTGACTCCAACCGGTTTTTCATTCAGGCCAGTATATAAATGGATAAGACTAAACTGTCAAGTCCTCATGGTATGTAGGCCTTAGCCATTCAGTGTCTTTTAGAATAGGTTACTACTGTAAAATGTATAAGAGCCCCTAGTAGGATTGATTAAAGCTTTTAGTGGCTTGCTAGATGCTCGTAAGGTGCCATGTCCCTGATGTTGTGTCATTAAGAACCTTGTTTGTAGTTGCCATCTAGTCCATCCAATGAGTTTATCGAAGTGGTGCATTGGAACTTAGATTCCAAGAAGTTACTTGCCATGTCCGATCTTGGTTGAAATATAGAGGTTAAGACTTCATTCTTAACATGCCTTTATATTTTGTCCTTGGTTGCATGTAAATCTTCTCTTCTACTATGAAGGGCATGAGACAAGCCCACTAAGAAAAATGTACCAATTGAGCTTTTGTGATGTTACATTGCTTGTTTGAAAACACAGTGCGTTTATCGAAAACATTGCAAAACCATCATTCAACATCATCATCAAAATTTCAAACCCCTTAGTCAGAGAAAATACCTTTGAAAAAACCCAAGAACTATTGCTTACCCTTGGGATTATGTCCTTAGAGGTTTCTAAGTAATTGAGTTTACATCTTAATTTGCTCTTACAAAGGTCAACATTAGGCAACCCTTGTCCTAATTTCTTGGAACTTCCACATAGCACTTTGTGGGATGAAAAGAAGTTGTGACATGGGACATTCAGTTTGAAACCTAATCAAGAAGTGTGTTTGTGGTAAAAATAATTCACTAAGCAAAGATAACAAATTGGACCCCACACATGTGCTTGATATCTTTTGGTCATATGATTTTCATGCAAACATTGGTCTTTTGATTGCTCTTAGAGAAAAGTGTGTTCTTCAATACCTTGGCATAGTAAAAAAAGTCTCTCTAAGTCTCTTAGGATCAAATCAAACACTTCATCCATCCCAAACACTTATCAAAATCCATACCCCCAAACAACTTTAGAGCTTTGAAAATGTCATTCTAGACTTTGGTAAATCATCATCATCAAAATCACTTTGTTTAGTTAAGTGTATGGGAATGCATCCTTTCTCATACATTTAATTGAATTAGAAAATCCTTTGAACAATTTCATCCTAAGATCACATCCAACATCTTAGGATTTACAAGTTCATCATCCAAATTGAACCAATCAAAATCAAGCCCTAAGTCTTGCATTGATCCAAAGTTCCTAAACGTTCATCACTCATATCATTTTACATCTTTCATCCTTCGTCTCGTGATTAGTCCTAAGAACCTTAGAGGTCACTTTTGTAACAAGGTCAAAACACAAGAGGAAAATGGAATATAGAATTGATCCATACATCATGAGCAACCCAAGTCAAATAAGTTCTCAAAGCCTTACAATGCCACTTGATTCTCAACACTCACATCTATATGAACCATACATGGGATCATTACCTTCGACAAATTCCAATAGTATACCAAATGTGAGTATGCCCAAATTGAGGTTTGGAACACCTTTATCGAGGATATATTTAAATCCAAGTCCAAACCTACAAGTCCAACCAAACACCCAATGCATGGCCATTCAAATGAACGTCACCTCACCAAATCCCTACATGCCAAATGAGAATGTACCAAGTACAAGTTTTCAAAATATGAATCCAACAACCTTTGGGATAAATATGGTTACAAATTGTATGAATATTGTTCAAAATCCAAACAAGATGTTAACAACTCCAAGTCAAGCCAATGTGATTCCCAACATCAACAATCTTCAATTTCAACATATCATGCCAAATCTGAGTGTCATCCCAAATAAAAAAATTGTCCAAAAGCAAACACAAGTACACACTCCAAATTTGCTTGAACAAAAGCCGAATCAAGGGAGTCAAAGTCAAGATCAAATTTTGCTAGAACAACTTGCTTCACATGCCAAACTAATTGAATTATTGAGCCAAGAGATATCTTCACTCCAAAGTCAATACACTCTTCCATTGGTTGAACCATGTCATCAAAGCATTGAGTTGTGTCCACAACAACATCAGCAACAATATCTCCAATGTCAAGAAGCTAGATATCAAGATCGACCACATCAATAAATCCAAACCCCATGTCTTGAAGATCAATCACCATGTCTCAAAAATCAATCATCCCATCTCAAAGATCAATCACCACACCTCCAAAATCAATCATCACAAGGTCAATTTAAACTACAAATCTCACAAGGAAACAAGCAAAAATACACACCACTTGGGAGACCAATCGAATCAGTCCTACAAAAATTAGTACAAGAAAATCTCATCAAGCTCCCCGTCTATGGGAACTATCAAGAACCCCTAGTTAAACCACTGGAGGGTATAACAAGAAGCACCTTTGTGATTATCATAGAATAAGGGGACACAAAACATCAAATTGTGTTCAACTCAAGAAACTCATCCAAGACCTATTTGATCAAAAGATAATCACTATTGGGGGAAATGATATCATTGGAAAACTCTCCACCACGACTATTGAGAACAAGGAGAAAATCAATCCATCACTGAGCACCTTGAAGATGTTTCCACCCCATCGAATGATCAAATCACCATACATCAAGAGCCACTTTTTAGTGATCTATTTCAAGGAGTGTTAGGATTATTTGATCCTATTGACATAATTTATGATCCATCAACCTATGATCATGTTGAAGATGTATCTACATCACCTTATGAGTTGGAGGATATATCTCAAGAAATTATTCCAAAGCATGATCAAAATATTTTACTAAGGTCTAGCAATGGTCCTTTCCAAGACAGGTTGACCCTCTTCGACCTCATGTTTACAGATACTGAAGAAACCCTGAACTTGACACTTGAGGATATTGAACCACTTACCATGTCTAATGAAGACATCCAAAAACCCTTTGCAAGCAATCCATCTTTTGAAATGGACCCATGTCAAGAACTTGATCCAAAGCATGTCGAAAGCAACTCCAAAATCATTCAAAATTAAGAATTTGTATCTTCAAAATACTACAATAATCTAATGGACACTCTCCTATCTATGCAATATGATCATATCCATACTCCTCCATCTACCCTTGAGATGCTTTCTTTGGATGGACACATAGATGATCTGCATCTAGAACAAGATTTCGTTACACAAAAGGAGCAGATTATCAATTCCTATGGTCAAAAAGAGTTGTCAACAATAGTATCAGATATATCTAGAATCTAGACTAAAGAAATCATGTATGAAGACATCCAACATTATCCACTCAAGGAAGTTGGTCAGACAGAACATGGTATTCCAGAGTTAGCGGAGCATAAAATTGAAACATCACCTATGGTGGTCATTTATCAGAGAATGCACTCTAAGTAGGAACTCTTGAAACAAGCAAAATCAAAGTGTGAAGATACTACTTCCACAATACTGGGGGCAACTTCATCTCAAGCAAACATCAACATAGGAAGCATGAAGAATCCTTTTGATGAAACCAATGCCAATACTACAACCAGCCATGTCATGAATCTCCATCCACCCATCACCCCATCCATGAATTGGAACCAACGCCAAAAGAAAGAATTGAATCAAAGTACAAAGAATGTTATCAAAGGAAGAGAAGCCAAGAAGCATGAAGGACAAAACAAATACAAATGGATACAAAAGAATACAAAGAAAGATCATCCCTATCAAACTCCATCAGTCAAAGAAACTATGAGGCAAAATAAAAAAGGGAAAAGTATCCATCAA
>VDFB02260874.1:31303-45797 GCA_007258455.2 Sequoia sempervirens | reverse complement strand
TTAAGCTTGTTCACATGTATTTTTGGTCTTTTAATATTTATGTCCCTTATGGTTCAAACAAGTCCAAAGGGGAAGCTTATCCATCATGAGCCTTAGGGTTTTCTTTGTTGTCTTTTTCTTTGTAGAAGTCACAACTTGGTCAACAACCATGATTTTGATCCAAATTCAAAAAGCAATCACAAACTTAGTCCAACCCAAATTCATAACCTTGAAGTAAACTTGGTCCATAACCAAAGTCATGACTATACTCTATCCTCACTCATGGATGCCACTTTAGTCCAACATAATCCAAGGACTTACCAAACTAAACCATCATCCAACATAATCATAGATCATTCAACCCATATTCAACCAACCCTAGGTTTACTCCACCTTAGTTTAACTCAAGTCAACTTCAACCATAGGTCAAATCAACCATAATTTAAATTAATCATAATCGATCCACATATAGTCAACCAACCCTAGATTTATTCCACCCTAGTTAGTTTAACTCAATTAAACTTAACACATAGGTCAGCCCAACCTTGGTTAAACTTATCCATAGTCCTTCCAACCCATAGTCAATCAACCCAAGGTTTATCCAGCCTATTTAGTTTAACTCAATTCAACTCAAACCATAGGTCAACACAACCTTAGTTCAACTTAGCCATATTCCATTCAACCCATAGTTAATGAGCCCAAGCTTGACTCAACCTTAATTTAGCTCAACCATAGGTTAACTTAACCCTAGGTTCACTCAAACCAAATTTTAATCAACCTTAGTTTAACTCAAAACCAAGTTTAATACAGTCAAAGGTTAACTCAACCCAATTTTAACTCAATCATATGTTAACCCTATGTTCAATCATCTATAGGTTATATTAACTCAACCTTAGTTTAACTCAACCCAAGTTTATCTCAACCATAGGTTAACTTAATCATAGTTTAGCTTAACTCAAGCCAACTTAACTTTAGTGAACATAATTAATCATAGTTGCACAGCCCAAGTTTAACTTAACCTTAGTCTAAAACATTACATCTAGGTACCATCCAAAGACATAGTCAACCCATATCCAAGTCATAAGTCCAACCCTTAACATTAACAACTCATACCATATACAATTAAGTCCATAACAAGTTATAGCTCATCCATAGTCATAGCACACTCACTTTTGACTAAGTTTTGAGTCTAGATTTTATCTTTAGTTGATTAAGTTTTGAGTCCTTTTATCTTGGTACATCTTGTCATGTGTAAGAAAAAAAATTTATCCATACAAACAAGATCCAAGTTTTGCATGTCCACAATTGTTACCCACAACTATGCAAAGTCCCGCAAAAGGGATACCCATAATGACTCTAGTGTACCACCTCAAAATCATGGCGATGATAACGAGTCTCCACAATCATAGCAAATATGGAGATGATATAGCCAAGTTTTTCAAAACACGATTCCAAATGTACAATGAAACACATGAGATCACATCCATCAAGAATTAATAGAACTAGGAGCTCAATTACCAAGTGATTTCGACATTGAACGATTAAAAGCACAAGAACCCCTCCTACAAACAATGATGAATATCGGGGAGCACATAAAAATGATACTACTCATGAGAATGTTAGAACTAGATAAAAGAACAAAAGGACAAACTCAAGTGGAACTCATCACAATTTCCATGCAACGACCTCTAAATATACCAACCATCTTTTTGATGGCCTCCTTGGCTCATCCAAACAGTGTCAATCATCTAAATCAATCAATCAAGAATTGCAAGATATAAAGGATACCCTTAAAATTATTCAATTGGGTTCCCCTCCACTAATTCAATTACACAAAGAAACATTTTCCTCCCCAATTTGAAATACCCAATTTTGACAAACACAAAGGAAAAGGCAATCAAAAGAAGTATCCCTAAATTTTACATCAATTGCCATGAGGTATTCTATGATGATGATTATCTATGTTGCCTCTTCTTTCATAGCCCAGGGGGACAAGCTTTAGATTCGTTTACTCATCTACCCAAAGGGACAACAAACACATTTACTAATTTTGCAGAACATTTTGTAATGCACAAATTAACAATGCTTGATCTTTCCAATGTGAAATAAATATATGGTGAGAGTTTTTCTACTTTCATTCAACGATGGAAAATACCAGCTAGTATTTTTTCATGGCCTATACCAAAGAAACAACTTGTACATATATTTCTTGCAAATATTAATGCCAAAATAGCCTTCTATTTACAAGTACATTGGGTGTCCACCTTTGATGAGATCATTAAAAAAGGTGTTCAAATTGAGAAGACACTAATTGGAGGTTTAGACAAAAAAATACCAAGGATTACAACATTAATAACCAAAATAAGAAGTCCAAATTCTTAGCCTACACGGGTAGAGGAGTTGGCTTGGGTCATGGGTTTTCTCCCCATAATTTTTGGGTTCAACTTTGAGGCTCAAGCTTACCCGATGCACATGGTTTGCAAGCTATTGTGTGTATCCCTAGGGGACTAATCTCGCCTCAGCTCACCCCGTAAAGGGAACACGTTGGGCTGAGTCACAGGGACACCCCTAGGTTACCAAAAAAAAAGTCCAAATTCTTTGAGAAAAATTTAAAAAACATAGTCAATAATGGCACCAATGATACCAAACATATACAGACAATTCAAAACACAAATAAACTTTGTATTGCATGTAGGACCACCTAAAAAGGAGAACAAGAAATTTCAATGCACAAACTTACATGAACCCTTGGAGAATGTACTCAAGAAACTCTTCCAAGAGAACATGATCAACTTCCCACTTCCTATTTTTTATGATGATGACAAATAGAAACTCATGTGGTATAAATACCATGAATACTATGAATACTGTCGAGTCAAAGGCCATACAACCAATAAATGTATGAAACATAAAGATTAAATCTGAGATTTGATAGACCGAGGTGACATTGAAGTTGAAGGTGCACATCATCTTCACCCAACACAAACTTGGGAATATACCAAAAACCCTTTTGAAAGCATGACCAAGAAGCCTCTACCAAACAAAACTCAAGGCATGATAATCACATATAATATCCACTACCACAAATCCTCTTGTTACTCCAATTTCGTCTTGGGCTAGATTGAGCATTCCTCATTACACATAAGTACAATCGTAATAAAAAAAACCCCACTATATCATGACAACATGACAAGGAATGGTCCCATCTTAAAATCCCCTCCACCTACTCCACAAATAGATATGACCTTATGAAACAACTCAAGAAGAGTTTGGAAAGAAAATCTATCTCAGATCTTCTCAAGTCATCCTACATTCAACAAAACATAGTTGATAAAGTCTTGAAAGAGGTGAGGTTGTAAACAAGATTAACCCCTCTTAGTTCTTAGCACTCATTGCAAAACTTACTTTTGATCATTGAATCATCTTTAGTCCTACAAACATGGCATCCCTTGACCCCTACCATAATTTTTTGTTTCATATCAAATCCTTCATTGTCAAACATAAGATCATATGAATACTTATAGATAATGGCTCTATAGTCAACCTTTAAACCTTATAGCTTGTTAAACTCTTGGGATACATAGAAGAGGCTTTGAAATCCTATACAATCACAATCAAATCCTATGATAATGCAAAAAGGTAGACTATCAACATCATTAGTTTTCCCCTCTAGGATGGACATGTTATCCATAACACCCTATGTTATGTCGTCAATCTTGACATTCCATACAATATCCTCCTTGGCCACCCATGGATACATGCCATGCAACCATTCCATGCACATTCCACTAATGTCTCAAATTCTTTCATGGAGGGATTGAAGTTATCATCTCCACATATTAGAACGCCTTCAAATACTACACAATGTTGGAGGTCGGTGCCAAAAATCAACCTATTGTCCCATCACTAAAGTAGCAGAGCCACCATCTCAACAAAATTCCACTTATATCAATCCCAGTGATATATTGTCCACATCATCAAACTCGTCTCCTACCAAGGTCAAGATTTGTAATGTCCCCTTTTCAAAAAGGGGTTATAATAAAATATTAAATTAAAATATCAAAAAATATAATATAATTATTAAAGAATAAAATTAAAGTTTAATTTTATCAAAAGTCAAGGGGCATGTGAAGAATCATGACTATTGAGGTAACCACCATACAAAAATTACATCTTTTATTATTTGATTATACTTTTTTGGAGCATGAAACTATAGCCCAATTAACTTGAAGATGTTGAAGATGAAACTCCTCATGGCTAGAATTCAAGGAAGGAAACCCACAATTTCTCAAGAGTGATTTTCACACAAAAATCATCATTATGCTAATTTGATTGATCTTCTACTAGAATTATTAAAATTTCAAGTTATTAACATTTGTTGTTTACCAATACATATGATTGGTATCTTTAAAAGAGATTTAATTGTACAAATTCAATTAATTATCAAACACCAATTGAAAAAAGTATAAATATTAATGTATATTATAGTATAGAAATTATAAAATAAACTTGATCGCATATTACAAAATGTTTCCTCCAAAATATTAAAAATTCAAATGGGACATTACAAATGGTATCAAAACTAGATCTTGTCAACATGTGAGTCTTCTTTCTTATGCAATTTAGCAATAGAGCCAATAGATATAACCAAAGATAACTTATTTCATTTAAATGACAAAAGAAATAAATATGGTAAAGTGCAAGGGAAAAACTCCTTTGAGGAAAGTTCTTAAAGATAAAATTGAAAAGAAGATTGATATAATGATAGATATGTTGGGTCAAATGCTCCACATGAAAAATAATTTGAATGTTTCCAAAAATCAAAGAAAAAAGTTGATGCAAAGAAATCACAAAGCCCAATACAAGATGATGTTTACACCATGTATGTAGATTATAAAAAATCTTCCTACCAAAATCCAAAAGACCATTTATTTTAAAAACTTCATGAGTATAAAAGATGTAAAGAGGGTTAACTTGAATTATGCCAACTCTCCTACAATATCATAGAGTGCACAATCTAAGACAAATGTTCATGGCACATCCATGTTTAAACTACCATCTGTCTATCAAAAATACCAAAAAAACAGGTAGCAAAAAAATTTAAAAAATCAAATAGCAAAAATAAAAAAGCAAAAAAGAAATTAAAAATCAAATCAGAAAAAAGTTAAAATAAAAATTAAAAAAATCGGCCTCTAGTGAAAACCGTTTCTATGACATGAGGGGGTGGTCAACATATGAAAACCTATTCATAGGTGTCATATTTGACAACCAAAAAAATCATAAAAGAGAACAAAATATAGTCGAAAAATAATTGTGATGGCACCTTAGACAAGCATCATGTATGATAGTCCATGTCCCTCTCATAAACTTTACATACAAAGGTGCGTCGAGTTTTACCCATCCATCCACTTATCACATCTTTAGCCACGGACCCTCATGTAGTATATAGGACCGGACCTTCATCAAAGCTTTAAAAAACCTCTAGAATAACATGTCTTTGCTATGGTATTATGATCAATGCCTTTTGACCCCAATTATGAAAAATATTGTCGCTTATGTACTACATTCCTCTGGTTTAAATGACCCAACTATCAATATCAATATTTTAACAACTTGTGTACAAGACAATTGGGTTGTTTTCCTTTTATCATGCTTGGTTTGGTTCCTACGACATACTCCCACAAGGACATCAAAATTCCTTGTACTATTGCTATCTATTGAGGTGTTGTTCATTGGGGCACTTGGTTCTTGTCTTTTATCTTTGCTTTATCAATGTATTGATTTCTTTTATAATTGCTTTGACTATTTCAAGAAAATTATTTAAACATATGGCACATTGGCATCATGATCTCTTATCATGTTGCATAATGCCTATACAAAATAAAAAAAATTGTTCAAACATGTAGATTCAACATATACCCAAGCTTGAATACTTTGAGAATATATCATAATCATTCATATCCACCTATATAATTCTAATCTGCAATCCAACCATCATACATCAGTGATTATCCTATCATCATATCTCATCCCACCCTAAGCTTAGTGTGTCCCCTATAACTACAATTCTAATTTCTTTTCATCCTTATTATTTCCTAGTCACCATCTCTATATTATCTTTCTTCTCTTTTTCTTTCAAACTTCATAATATATTTCCCCATCCTATTCAATCATTTATTCCATCATTCCATCATATTTATTACCCCACATTCATCCCTCCCTTTGTTTTGCTAATACCATTCCATCTATTTTGAGAGCACATCCATATTCTTCAAACTTCCTATATCTACCATCCTAATTTATTTAAATCCTTATTATTCTCCTAGTCACCATCTCTATATTATCTTTCTCTTTATCTTCTTCCAACCTTCATAATATATTTCCCCATCCTATTCAATCATTTATTCCATCATTCCCATCATATTTATTACCCTCCATTCATCCCTCCCTTTTTTTTGTTAATACCATTCCATCTATTTCGAGAGCACACCCATGTTCTTCCAACTTGACCATCCTCTCCAAAGGGCATCATCTCATCATTTGATTCAATCTCAAAAATCAAATTGAGATTTTGAGTCCAAAATCTATCCAAGAAACAAAGCATCCTTTGAATCCAATCAATTAATCAATATGATTCTTCCAATCCAACCAATCAACTCTTTAACATTTGATACTTGCAACATTATTTGTCATCAATGTCAACATACCCTATGTCCATATCTCTTTTATTTGAAATGGTGCTGCTTCTAGTCACAATAACATTTCAAAGTCTAACAAGTAGACACTAAAATCACATATACATTATTTTTTGTAATAACATCTCATGATAATATTTGATACACTTACCACCTCTTAATCCAAAAATTAATTAATATAAATACATTACTTTATCACAATTAAATTTATTGAATAATATTTATTATTTAATTTAAATCTAAATTATCTACAATTGAATTCATTCAAATCTTAAATTACACCTCATAGATTACCTATCGGATCAAAATAGTTAACTAAATAATCTAATCAATTTAGTTAACTCACTAATCTAATCCATTGACAAGCCAACCAATTTTGCTAACAAATTAATTAATAAATCAAATAATTATCAACTCGCCAATCAAATGAATCGATTACCTCATCTAATTAGCAAATTGATTGTCACCTCTTCCCATCAAACCCATCATTCATAGATTCAAGTCGTGATCCACGATTTAATCTCCACCGTTCAATTTTCTCTCAAAACCCATATAACTTGGAACTTAATCCTCCATTTTCATGATCCCAAATCAAGCAATAGTATCACACGTTGCAACAAATATCACAAATCATTCGAGCACATCCACTCCATCCACAATGATAGTTTTGCATTTGTTATTTTATTCATATTTGTTGAGCTCAATCCGGAGATAAGAGCACCTAACACTCCCCCGTCTATGAGAATTAAAGAAAATGATAGCCACTTAAAACATGCACAAAAATAAATAATGTGAAAATCTATTTAATAAAAAATTCAAATTATTATACTAAATATTTAGTTGATACGAATATTGTATTAATATACAGATAACCCATATGTTCCACCTGATGAATTGAAAATCTACTTAATAAAAAATCCAAATTATTATACTAAATATTTAGTTAATACGAATATTGTATTAATATACAGATAACCCATATGTTCCACCTGATGAATTGAGCACCTGATTCCAAACCTGGAAATAAATAATAAATATGCAGGAACACAACTGACTCCTTTGGATGATAGTTTTGTAGTGTACTAGTTCCAATGTTTGAGGCACAGTCCTCTAACTATAATTGCCCATTCATATGGGTGATTTATGAATAAGTGATGTTTCATTCATGACTCAATTGATAATGGTAGTAAACAGAATTCTATTTCTATATGATTGCTCATTGCATTTATGCATTATTATTTCAATAGATGTAGAACAAAATATCTTCATTTTCATCCGACTGATCCTGTAAGTACTCCAGATGGAACATATATGTCGGCTCAATAACACATTGTATTTCGTGAAGTT
The DNA here is from genome assembly GCA_007258455.2 of Sequoia sempervirens. NCBI lineage: Eukaryota > Viridiplantae > Streptophyta > Pinopsida > Cupressales > Cupressaceae > Sequoia > Sequoia sempervirens. Next base: position 37,776 of record VDFB02260874.1, on the reverse strand, counting down.
AACAAAACCATGCCTTTCGCAAGTCACTGTTACAGTGCCACTTGTATGAGAAGCTCTAAATGCTCTAGTAAGCAAAGCCGAATGCTTTGTCGGTATTCAATATGACACAACAATGCCGCAATAAACCAAATGAGAAATCTAGCTTATTCTAGACAAAGATTTCAAATCAAATTGTAGAATACAACAGATCTTGAATGATTATGAAACAAAATCTGGGAAGAGACTGCGGAATTTGGAATTTTGATCCAAAAATACAAGTCCCTTCATGCTTCAAAGGAAAAGCTACGCTTGATAACCTGAATCATCCACAATATCAGGCATCGTCAACTAATTTGTCAAATTAAAAATTTGACAAAAATCGCATAAGCAACAAGCAAAACAAGAATAAAGAATTATCTTCACTCGGTAGTGTAACATGCAGGCAAACAGCAAACAGTTAAAATGGCTACAAAGCACAATTATTATTAACATCCAACTTGCAGCTAAGAATGGATGTAGCAAAAAATCGAGAACATTGCATCTCACATCTTTAAAATGGCAGATTAAAGTGACGTAGATAACATGAACAAAAACCATATTGCAGATATAAGCTAACAAAAAAAACCTTACTATAAATTTGACAGCATTTACACATATACATATCTTAAATAAATCTACCCAAAAGATACCAATAGATTTCAATTTTGACATGCCTATCTAATATCACAAATCCAATATAGGCACCTCAAGACTGACATCTCTTGGCATCTTTTAGATAGATGTATTTAAGATATCGTGATAGTAGACCAGTATTTTCTTAGACAATAGGAACCCCTAAAACCCTACCCAAAAAATTCAGGACAAGTATCTCTCAGCATCTTTTAGATAGATGTATTTAAGATATCTATGCTAGTAGACCAGTAGTTTCTTAGACAATAAAACCCCTAAAACCAAACCCACAATATTCAAGGCAGAATGATGCAAAGCTGCTAGATCATCTTCAAATCTTGAAATTGTAACTCCACTAAAAATAATGCAAAAGTCACGAGATCAATCGCTGCAAACTGGGCTATTTAAAAACCATCTTAATCCAGGATCATGTCAGGGAGCTCACAAGCCATTCATTGATCTACTACAGATTAGATGAACTTTACCAAAACAAAATAAGTAATAGACAAGAGATGACCTTTTCTAGCAATACTAGGGAATTTAATAATATAATATTTATGTTCCCCGATGCACATGTGCATGAGAATTACCCAAATTCCCCATAAACCTGCAATGCATAAGTAGGGAGGAACCATACTATGCTAATGTCACGTATGGCATACATACCCTAACCCCCTCTAGATTTGAATGTGTGCCTCCTCAGTGGATACACACACATTTGCCATCAGGCCCTCTCAAGCTATTGAATCAAAGAAGAAGGAAGAAACTCAACTTTTGGAGAACAGGCAAATTAACACTCTCCACATAAATAACACTTTCCTTGGGGATTCCCTTAGGCATAATTATAAAACAGCTTATCCAGAATTAAATATTAAAATTATTTACTTACAATATTAACGGAATTCTTCATGATAATAATCTTCATCATCTTCATCGGTAAAGATGGCACTGTAGAAAACATATGGGTGATCTAACATCTCTTTCAAACTCAAATGCCCATCTTTATCTGCATCAGCCTGTCATGGAATATGACATATGATATAAGAACCGTAACTTAAGACCAAATTAAAACACACCAAAAATACTGATACAACAAGAGTCTGTAATACTGAAAAAAAGCTCAATATGTGAATTCAAAAGTTCGTATTGATAGAGTAAAGCTTCAACTTGTGAATTTTCTATGTTCATAATTCAGGTTGCACATGCAGATCAAATGTTGTTTTATGCTTATTTAAAGAGAATTATTAAAACTTGTGTTTGCTCAAAACAAATGGAAAAAAGAAAAAATACAAAAGAAAACTATAAACTGTCAATTTCTTACCTGCATTATCATGTAATCTGCTTGCTGCTTTGCATAGTATTCTTCTCCTGGATGTAGCCTATTGATCACAGGCTGCAACTCCATGTACGTCAAAAACCTAATCAAAATATTCAAGCATGAATATTACTGAAACAGTCCATTACAACATCGCAGACAATAAAATACTGTATAACTATTATATCCTCCATCACAAGCACTGTTATCAAAACCATACCCATCATTGTCTCTGTCAAGCTCTAAAAATAATTTCTTTGCTGCTGCTTCTCTTATGGATTCATGGCCATGAACATGAGACTCATTAGAAATATCCTCATCATAATTTCTTATAAGATCAAATAAACCATGATAGAATTCTTTGAAATTGAGCCTCCCATCTTTATCACTATCACGCTCCCTGTGGGAAAATGAAATATAGGAAACGGTCATAGATCAGTACATTGGAAAATAGAATGAAATTACCACCTCTTATCAACAGACATAAATCAAAGACCAATAAATGCCATAGCATATTCTTTATTTAATTTCAGCCCAATGCAAACATCAATAGATTTACCATACTACAGAGAGCTTAATAGTATCGTTGATTTAAGTCTTGGGCACCAGATCAAAGAACAATAAAAAAAACATTCATAACATTAAAAAAAGACTGTTAAATATATCATGACAGCATTATAACAGCAGGCATAAATATATCATGACAGTATTATAACAGCAGGAACAAATATATCATGACAGCAGTATAACAGCAATAAAATTAATCATGACAGCAGCAATGCACACTTCTGCAGACATTGTCCAGCATCATTTTACCACTTCCCTGTGGAAAATAAATAAAAAATTAGGTATTGGTAAAGATAAGGGATCAATGGTGAAAAAAGAGGGAGAGAGTTAGTTAATCGGATTGATTCAGGATTAATCAATTAAACTGGTTACTAATTTATCAACCAACTTGTTAAGTACATAATCTAATCAGAGAACTTGTTGATTAGGGAACCCCATATTCAGTGTATATAATGTCATCAACTGTTGTAATCTGAATCTCCACGCCCCCATAGGTATGACCATAGGATTTATGTATATGCTTTAAAGGGATGCAAGTTTTGGATATGTGAACCCTAAGAAATTTATTAATTGCATATATTATTATATTATAAGTTCATCAATTGCCAATCCTTCATGACAGAATTCTGTGTGTTAATTAATTCACACGCACCAACTAACTGCAATCACTGCATATCTACTATGATTATCACTATTTTCAAGTTTCTTGTTTCCTGTTCATGTTATCCTTTTCTTGTCTATTTCCTGCAGATTCCAACCTAACATTCTGATGGGTGGTATGGTACATGCTGTATAGATAGCTACGTCATAAAAATGATCATATAGATGGGATACAGTCCTCCATAATCCAACTTCCAAATATTTGTTTTCTGTAAGCCAAATGGCTTGGCAAGCTTCAAAGATTGGTTTTCTTAGGACTTGTGTCATCAATAAAAATGAGATGTAATTGCTGAAATAATAAGTGTAATTGACCTCGTAATAGCATGAATGCATTAGCCACTTGAACAATCAAAGTCTTCAGATGCTAAGCAAGTTGGCTATGGTGGAAATATCTCAATTTATACAAACAAGAAAACAAATTAATAATTATCAATACCTCAATACTTGGAAGCAAAGTTTGAAAACTCGGACTCAGCAGCCCAAAATAGGACTTGGACTTGGGACTTGGCAAAAAACTCGGCTAGGACTTCGCAAAAAAAAACTGTAGTTTTACAAACAAACAAAAAAAAAAAGAAATTAATGCATTTAGAGAACATCCGAGCCTAATTTGATTATCAATTTGTCATAATTCAAATATTCCAACCTTATTTCAACTTGCAGACCTGTTTTGGGCAAACAAGAGCAGAAAAATGAAAAAAATCATGTTTTAAAGCTGAAAAAGCAGCCTCCAGCCGCGGCAAGAGTCCAGGCACAAGACTTGGGAGTCCGAGCCTAGGACTCACACAAGCCTCGTTCGGACTCAGGAGTCCAAGCGAAAGACTCGGCGAGAATCGGCTCGCGAGTCTGTGCCAAGTCGACTCGGCCAGGCTTAGGACTCACGAGTCCGCCAAGTCTACAGAAAGTCCTGCCAAGTTTTCCAACTATGTTTGGAAGACAGTACAAGAGATAGAAAAGCTTCAGGAAACAACCTGTAATAGAAATATTTGAAAAATGGATCATATAGTATTGTCCCAAAACATCAATTTTTTAAAATATGTTATAATAGGTCTTATACAGATGCTTTGCTTAGTATGATCTGAAGGGTTAATTTTTTCAAACATTTTATCAAAGGTGTTTTCCACAATTTTTCTCTATTATTGTGAATTGTGTAAGCCATAAAACACAGACTACAATCCGTAATTTTTCTCTATTAATATAGTTTGTGGAAGCCATAAAACACTGACTATAAGACACAACTACTAAAACTCAATAACGTAGTAAATAGTAAAATAAAAATTGGGTTTGGGGTGAGGGGCCTAGCTCGATTGGCTAAAGCATCCTGTTGCAAGCAAGAGGTCACGAGGTTTAGTCCCCCCCCAAACCCGTGGTACCGAAGGGTGTGTCGCGCCAGCACCACCGGTCACATGAAAAAAGTTTACCAAGCGCACTGCAATTTATAGGGGGGACGGATACCTGACCAATTCCTGCCGTCTAAAAAAAGATAGAGATAAAAATAAAAGTAAAAATTGGCTTTGGTCCATAGTGATTTATGCAATCCATTCCAAACAACAACACTTCAATGTGCTAAATACTTAATAACATTCATTGATGATTCCACAAGAACAACTTGGAAGTTGTGTTCCATGGGGATGCGTCCCCCCTCCCAAAACCCTACATCCATGTCCCCTATAGCGTTTTGGGGCCTACTTCCCCCCCAAATTTGGAAAACTAGGAAACAGTAGGAAACACGTCCCCAAATAAGAGGACGGCTGCAAAATGAAAGGGGACGCCTAGGCATCCCCAAAACGGGGCAGCGGCCGGCTAGGAGTCCCCCAAACGTATTGGAAATGCCCAAGTGTCCCCCTTGGCATCAAAGTAAAAAATGCTTTGATTTTTGTTAAATTAAATAAATATTATTTTTATTTTTGATTTTTGTGAATGGTAAGAGACTAAAAGTTTAAAAAAATAAAATTAATCCCCATTCAAAATGTTCTCTAGGTGAAACATTATAATTTAATAAAATTTATAAATATTATAATATAATTATATAACATATGGCATTTATAAATATTTAATTTAATACTTGAACAAAATGCTTTTATATTTAATAGTTAAGTTATTGGAATTGCTGTTAGTGTTTACCTTTATCTTTATATTGCTGTTATTCGCACATATTTTAATCTTCAAATTGGGTTTCTCTCTCTCTCATGTATATAATATATTTCTTGAAAGTCATATATATATAATTGTGTATATATATATATATATATATATATATATATAAAAAAAAAAAATTGTATATATATTGAAAAATTCCTATATCGCCGTCCCCCCACTGTCCCAAAAATCTGCCCTTGGACTGCCATCCCGGAAACACGTCCCCTGCCATCCCCCTGTCCCCATCCCCGAAACTCCGTGGAACATAGTTGGAAGTAATTTCTCAAGACCAAGTGAGAGGTGGTTCAAAAGTCAAGAATCTAATGCACATGCTGAAACTTACCCCGTTACTGTGGTACTGAATTAATTCAGATGATTTAAAAATCTGAAAAGATCATGGCATTCACTAAATCATATATTTCACAACAAAATGGTGAATTTCAGAAATGAAACTTTCCACTCCTGTTGTAATAGAAGGATACGTGTCAAAACCTAAAAATGTCTCAAATGCTTTTCAGGGACATCTTTTCAACACAGCTATTTACTTTAGTCTTTAACAGATCGCCACCAGAGTTTTAGATAATGTCACTCCAACGAAATCTTGTAGTGATACATAAGCTGTTTATTCTCTTTATTCATTACATGCATTGGAGATGCTTATGCATCTGATTAAAAAAGGCAGCATCTATATAAAAAATGAAGAGAAAAAATGTGTGTTTGTTAGGGATAGTTAGCCATGTAAAGCTTTAGACTTTGGGATCCATTAAAGAAAGACATTGACATAAGGAGGCATATCTTGTTTATGAGTGGGCAAGTCATTGTGCCTCATGATGCCCAAGGCATGCGAGTCAAAAACTGAAGATATGAAACATGAGACCAGCAACATGGTATCGAGAATGTGGAAAGATTTATTCTTCTTTTCCGTCATTGTCTTCTCCAATGAAACTTCCAAACCTTGAAATTCATAAAAATCAAGATTTTATTCATAGCTGCCTGGAGATTAGTTATGGTACTGGTACAGGAGACATGGATGGGTACCAGTAAACCATTTTTTATTAAAAAAAGGAGATGGGTACTTAGAGTCACCAAATGTGTGTGTTCACATGTGTGTAAATTGCAATACTTCTAATAGGGAATATTGTTCTGG